>PVJX010005324.1:0-23878 GCA_004027295.1 Dolichotis patagonum
TGGCTTTATACTATTGTGTTATGTTTGATATTATTGTATTTGAAACTATGCTCAACTATAGCAGAGTAAGAGATATGGTGTTAGCTACTGTTGATGTCCAGTTGACTTAATGTAAAGTACTGTGTTGCCTATGTTGTCCTGTTCTGATCTGCTCTGTACTGCCCCCTTTTGTTTTATTCTCTTTCAAATAAAAAAAAGACCCTTTAAGAATGGCTTGTGGGAAGATATAGGAAAGGTTCTGAGACACAGGCTGAAAAAAGTAGAGCTGGAATAAATTAGGATATTTTCTATGGGAGATTCTAGTCAGAGCTCAGAAGACCAGAAGACAGATAGAAATCCTGCCAACAAAGACCAGGCTTAGGAGATTTCTGCTGGGAAGGACTGCATTGGTTGTTAGACTCCTGGTGATGTGTATTATGGCTTGGTAAAAAGTTTATATGTGTTTTGCTTGTATCCAGAGACTTTGCCTGAGACTGAGTTTAAGGGTGACAGACTAATAAATCTTGTACAAGCAATTTCAAGGCAGCCAAATGTTGAGATGGTAGCATAGCTACTGTTGGAGGTTGTTAGCCAGATCTATGTTGAGAATCAAGGGAAATCTAGCTACTGCTCCAGTTGGTAGCAGATCTTGGCATCATACATGTAGCACAGGTTTTAGGCGTATAGAGAATGCATGAGTTGGGGGGTCATGAAGGCTCCCATCCAGATTTCAGAAGACCCAGGAGGCCTGGCTGTGTGTACCTGAGAGGTAAATGTGGGAACTGGGAGTGTTAAGTCAAAGGTACAGTGGAGACCCCAGATATTTGGAGAAGTCAAGAATGTGTGGTATCTGAGGAAAATGGCAAAGAGGGAGCAGAATTAGGCCAGGAGAAAAGCTATGGGAGAACACAGGAAGTACCATCAGAGTGAGGCCTTCAAAATGCTTCAGAGTTCCCATCTTGCTAGAGACTGCCTTAGATGTTGCACGTGGATCTACAGGAGTTATTTGCCCTGCCAGATTTTGGACTTGCTCAGGTCCCATTCCTTTGTACTTCCTTGTTTTTAACTTTTAGAATGGAAATGTTTATCTTATGTCATTGAATGCTGGAAGTGTTTAACTTTCTTTTCATTTGCACAGGAGCTCACATCTAAGAGTTTCCCTTACATCTTGGAAGAAACTTTGAGCTTGGACTTTTCAGCAATGCTGAAAATGTTAGAATATTAACAACTATTGGAGATGAAAAACTAGTAGATATGGCCTTCTGCATAAAGTAACATACATGAGTCTTTGGTGACCAGGAGCGGAATGTCATGGTTTGTGTCTGGCTGTCCCTCCAAAGCCTCATTTGGTCATGGGGAGGTACTTTTCAGAGGTGGTTGAATTTAAAATGTGATTGTTTTGTAATTCAAAGCTTGGATTAAGTATGTGAGTGCTATACTTGCCCTAGGGTGGGCAGCTTGCACACAATATAAGAGAGGGAAAGAAGCTTCCTCTACCTCTCCTCTCATTGCTTTTAATGTCTTCTACCTCCATGAACAGTTGCCCCCTGCCATGTGCCACTCTGCCGTAGAGCCAGCTGATTATGAGTGGAAAGCTGTACAAACTGTGAGCTAAACAAAGCTTTCCTATTTTAATTTTGGACTTTGGATATTTTGTCCCAACAATGAGAAAAGTAATTAATATATAGAGTCATTTAGATATTCTCAAATTTGGGTAGGATTAAAGTAATTCTGTTTACATGGCTTGGGTTGTGTGTACTTTGTGCTGTCTTGAATAAATAGAAGAGTTTGTTTTCCTCAATTTCAAGTGCCTTGACATGGTGCTGCCAGACTGTTTTCAGAGGATCCCAGTGTTAAACTATTAGGAATCTCCAGGTTCAGATTTGGAGCCAGTGATCAGATCCTAAAAGATTCAGAAAAAACCCAGAATGTCTCAGTTACAGAAGATTGAAAGGTCACATTTGCCTCTTGTTCCCACTGTATGCAGATATCTGCATACAGTACCATTCCAGGGTTAGACTGCCTTGTTAGACATTGAGCATGAGTAGAGGTCATATTTTGACTTGACCTCTGCTGCTTGTTCCTAGGCTTTAGAAAAGTATCTTACGCTCATCCTGCCACCTTCCAATGGGAGGTATGTTTGACCTCTCATTCTCCTTCCTTTATTTCACCTTTCATTTTGCAGAATGATAACATATAATAAATGCGTATAGTGTGCATAAAAGATAGACAAAGGTGGGGATCATGTAAGTACAAGGACTATCTTATGTAAGTGTTGTATCATTGAATTACCAGCAGTAATTGTTTTAGGAAAATTTAGATACAGAATCTAAATCACATAAAATAAATAACAGGAGTAAATACTTGTACTGGACATAAAAACCTGAAAATTATTCATGAGGAGGCAATAACTACCAAAAGTCTCCATATAAAGCACAAATTCTCTTATCTTTCTAGTCCTCAACCTATATTATTCACCCCCACACACACAAAAGGAGGGGAAAACAGAGGGGATATATATATATATATATATATATATATATATATATATATATCCATACATTATCACAACTGGGCAAGGTAACACAAACCTATAATCCCAGCACTCAGGAGGCTGAGGTAGAAATATTTCTGCAACTTCAAGGCTGTCTGGACTACACAATGAGTACGAGGACAGCAAGAACTATATGGTGAGACCTTGTCTCAAAAAGCAAACAAAAATAAACTGTTACACACATGAGGGTAGGGAAGCAAGGTAATAAAAGATTTCTGATTTCATACAACTCCACCATGGTAGAGCAAGGGATTACAAAAGGGGAAGAAAACAAATACCAGGCAGCAGAACTCTATAAAAACTCCACAGATCAGATGAAGAAAATGGATGAATTCAAGGAGGAAATTAACCAAAAGTTCATAGTAATTTTGCTCAATATTTCCATGGTAAATTTTGGAGAAATAAGGGGGAAAAAAGCCAGATGGGCTAACCAGGAATCAAACAGAGATACCTGAAATAAAAAACTATAATGAGGTAGGAGGATTGTTTCAAGTTTGAAACTAACCTGGACTACACTGTGAGCTCAAAACCAGCTTAAACTGCATAGCGAGACCCTGTCTCAAAAAAAAAAAAAAAAAAAAAAAAAAAAAAAAAAAAAAAAACAAAAAAAAAAAAAAAAAAAAAAAAAAAAAAAAAAAAAAAAAAAAAAAAAAAAAAAAAAAAAAAAAAAAAAAAAAAAAAAAAAAAACCTCTACAATTCCAACAATGCAGAAATGATTAATATGAAGATAGGGTATCAGATATTAAGAACAAAATACTGGATTATGATGAGGAGTTAAAAGAAACCAAAAAGAAAATGAGAGGACTACCCAGCACTACTAGGTATCTAAGGAAAATTAGAGAAAAACTCAAAGACAACATAGATAAATTTATGAATACATTTATAGAAACCATAGAAAAAATTTCCCAAATATAAGAAAAGAGGTTAACAAGCAACACTCATAAAGCACCAAACATTTGTGATGATGAAAGAAACTCACCAAGGCATATCTTTTTTTTTTACTTTTAAAGCTAATAAAACAAAACAAAGCAAACCAAAACAAAACAGAACAAAGTAGAGCAGAGTGAAACAATGCAGATAATACAGGATTTCAGAAAAACACAACAGGAAATCAACAGTGGCTACCATAATGTCTCTTGTTTTCTTCAAAATAGTTGTCCATACCTTCACACACAATTAGTTAATATACATCGAAACAGTATAAAAGCTATCAAAACACAAGAATGGGAGCCTTAAGGGTTTTCAAGACCAGACACTAGGAGATCAGTAATGTTTTGTTTCTTCAAAATAGCTGTCCATATCTTCACATATATATTGGAATCAAATAATTGAAAACAGACTAAAGCCAATCAAAACCAAGAAGAAAAGTATTTTGTCTTTTGAATCAAAATGATAGATCATCAATGGCTACCATGGTGTCTTGTTTTCTTCAGTGTAGTTGTTCGTACTATCACACATACTAAAGTCAATTCTTGTAAACTCTTTAGGTGAAGTTCTAGGCATATACAAGCATATACATATACATTGATCTTTTCTGTATTGCAGGAAGAAACAAAACAACAAATAAATATCTGTAACAAAGATCCCAAAACAATAACAATGTAAGCTTTCAAAACAAGGTGGTAGGAACATAACAATTTTTATTGTTTTGCATAATGATCTTCACAAATCTTATATGAAAAACCAGATATAGGCATGAAAAATTGATCTAATCCTATGGATGTTATCTGTTTTGTTCCAAGAACTAACAGAGTTAGTAGTACAAGCATCTTAGTAATCTTAAATGTACATATACAAATTTATATCTTATTTTGTTTCTCTTCCTTCTTTTCTCTTTTTCCCTGAGTTACTTTTTCCTCTTTGGATAGTTTCTTACCCTTTCACAATATTTGTTGAAGATATTGTATCTTATTTGCCCTTTCAGTTTCTTACACTAGAGAGACAATATGGTATTTACACATGTGAGTTTGATTTATTTCACTTATGAATATGATCTCAAGTCGCACCCATTTACTTATAGAAGCATCAGTGTGTCTTTCTTTATAGCTGAGTAATATTCCATTATATAAAAATGCCTCCTTTTTATCCATTCATCAGTTGATGGGGATTTGGGTTGTTTCCAAGATTTAGCTATTATAAATTGTGCAGCTATAAACATGGGTGCACATATATTACTGTGATATGATGATTTCAGTTCTTCTGGGTATGTGCCTAGAATTGAAATAGCTGGATCAAATAGGACCTCCAATACCAGCCTTTTGAGGAAGCTCTACACTGATTTCCACAGTGGTTGCACCAGTCTACACTCCCACCAACAGTGCAGAAGTGCTCCTTTTCTCCCACAGCCTCTCCAACGTTGATTATTCGTGGTTTTCTAGATCCTGGACATTCTTTCTGGAGTGAGATGGAATCTCAGTGTGATTTTAATTTGCATTTCTTGAATGACCATTGATGTTGAACATTTTTTCATGTATTTATTTGCCATTTTTATTTCAAGTGTGTATTCATCTCAGATGCCCATTTTTGGATTGGATCTTTGAATTTTGGGAGCCAGTTTTTTAAAAAAAAATTCCTTATATGTTCTAGACAGAAGTCCTTTGTCTAAGTGACAGTTGATTGAGATTTTTTTCCCAACTCGTGGGTTTTCTTTTCATTCTATTGGAGATTTCTTTTGACATGCAAAAACCTTTTTATAAGATGTGACCCCAGTTGTTGATCCTAGGAAGTATTTCCAATACAGTCTGATTTTTTGTTCATGAATTCTCTCTCGATCCCTATGTCTTCAAGATTTCTACCTACATTGTCTTCCAGAAGATTTAGGGTTTGTGTTTTAATATTTAGATCTTTGATCCATTTTGACTTTAGTTTTAGTGCATGGTAATAGGCATGGGTCTAGTTTTAATTTTGCTGATTTTCTGTCTAGTTGATCTGTCTCTTTGTGTCAAAGGAGTGTTAAAGTCTCCCATTATAACTGTATTATTATTTTTTGATTCTTCATTTCTATTAATATTTGTTTTACATAGCTGGGTGTTCCCATATTTGGTGCATATATATATTTAGGATTGTTAGCTCTTCCTCTTGAAGTTTTCCCCTAATTAGTATGAAGTGACCTTCATTACCTCTTCTGATCATTCTTGGTTTGAAGTTCACACTGTCAGCAAACAGTATAACTACCCCTGCTTTTGGGGGAGGTTCCTGTTACATGAAGTATTGTTTTCCATCCTTTGACTTGAAGTCTATGAATTTCCTTTTGGGTTTCTTGTATGCAATACATTGTTGGACATTGTTTTTTGATCCATTCTGCCAGTCTGTTTCTTTTAATTGGTAAATTGAGGCTATTTACATTAATGGTTATAACTGATACATATTGGCTCGCTTTTGTCGTGTTATCTTTCTGCTGTTGGTACTTTACATTTCCCCTCTTTTTAATTTTCTGCCCTGCTTAGTGCCATTTTTCTGTTGGTGTTCTTGGAGTTGTACTTCTTTTTATGTCTATCTAGAATATCTTGCAGTATTCTTTGCAGGGTTGGTTTGGTGGTCATGAAATTCTTCAGCTGTTCTTTGTCATGGAAGTATTTTATTTCTCTATCAATTTTAAAGGACAGTTTTGCAGGGCACATCCATCTGGGTTGGAAGTCATTATCCTTTAGGATTAGAAATGCTTCACTCCATGCTCTTCTTGACCTCATTGTTTGCATAGAGAAGTCTGATGTGATTCTGACGGGCCTTGCTTTATAGGTGATATGCTTCTTTTCTCTAACAGCTTTTAATATTTTGTTCTTATGTTTAATTTCTAGGATATTGATTATTATATGTCCGGGTGCAGATTTATTTTGGTTATGGCTAATTGGAGTTCTATATGTTTCACTTACCTATATATTAGTTTCCTTTCCAATGTTTAGGAAAATTTCTACTATTATTTCTGTAAATAGTCTTTGGATATTACTTGTATTGTCACCTTCTTTTTCATTTACACCTATCAATCTTATATTATTTTTCTTTGCATCATCTTGCAACTGTTGAATTATTATTTCCTGTTTCCTTGTTATCTTTAACAGATCTTTCTTTTCTTGTTCACTAGTTGTAATCTTGTCTTCTAGGTCTGAAGGTTTATCTTCATATTTGCTCATGTGGTTTTGCCAGATTTTGATGGTATTTTTTATTTCCTAGATGTCTCCTCGAATCTGTTTCATGCATTCTATTGTTTTCTTATGTTGTTCATGCAAGGCTTCCATCTTTTTGCAGTTCTCCTCTATTTTTTTAACTAGGTCTTCTTTAGATGTGTTAAGCATTTCTTTTATTATGTCTATCATTTCTTCTTTTACCTGGGAGATTATTTCTGATCTGTGTTCTTTTATAGCTTCATGGAGTTCCTTCTTTACTTTAGTTGCTATCATTTCAGGTGTTTCAGGTGTATGGCTTACATTTTCTTCTATGTCCATGTCTCCTAGGCTTGTTTGGGATGGGCTGGGAGTTTTAGGTTTCATTTTGCCCTTTCATTTTGTCATTTTTCTGTATTCCCAAGTTCCCTTGTGGCACTTAGTGACTCTCTGGATATGGGGTGTGCACTGAGTGAAACTTCAGCACACCCACATGGCTTACGGAAGCACCCTAGCTGCTTGAGGTCACTGGGCAGGGCCCTGCCAGGTTCTGAGTGGTGTAGTAAGGCTGAGTGGTATGTGGAGTATACTGGGCAGGTTTTCAGCTCATGCCACATGGCACACCAAAACTGCTTGGCTTCTTAGGGTCTCTGGTGTGGCTCCACCAGGATCCAAGCCAAGACCCACCACTACACAGCTAGGTAGGGATCATTGCAATAGGCTTCAGCTCACAGTCGCTATCTCCCAGGACAAGTGATGACCTAAAGATCCTGAAGTATTCAGGGATGTTGCTCGGGGGCTACCAGGTTCCAGGCAGAGGGCTGAGGCTGCACAACTCCATAACAATAGCTGTGGCAGGCTTCATTTCACGCATGATGACTCCCTCCTACCTGCAAGTTGCTGGGTGGGCCTAGCCAGGACCAGAGTGATGACCCAGAGGTTCCTCAGTATTTGAGGATGTTGGGTGGGGCCTACCAGGTTCCAGGCAGAGTCCCATGGCTGCACAGCTAGGTAGAGATCACTGTGGCAGGCTTCAGCTCACATGCAGTGGCTTCCTGCTACCTGCAAGTTGCTGGGCAGAGTCTAGCCAAGACCAGAGTGATGACCCAGTGGGCCCACAGTATTCTGGCACACTGGACAGTGGCCTGCCAGGTTCTAGGTAGAGTCCTGTGGCTGCACAACTCATGTATCTTTTATTAAATTACAAGACATTCAGCAAAAACTTCTAAAGTCTGTGGCAGTCAGGAAACTCATCTAATCCAAAAAGATGTTTATAGATTAAAAATTAGAGTGTGGAAAACAACATTTCATTTACCAGGACCCAGAAAATGAGCAGAGCTCACAATTCTAATATCAGATATGCTAAAACTGTTTAGAAGAGACAAAGCAGCTGGGCATAGTGGCACACCCCCATAATCCAAACACTCGGGAGGCTGAGGCAGGAGGGTTGTTGCAAATTCGAGACCAACCTGGGCTACAAAGTGAGCCCAAGTGCAGGTTGAACTGTATTGTGAGACTCTGTTGCAAAAAGATGAAGAAGAAGAAGAAGAAGAAGAAGAAGAAGAAGAAGAAGAAGAAGAAGAAGAAGAAGAAAGAGACACAAAGCAAAAACTGATTAGAATGTACAAAGAAGGTCACTACATACTAGTCAGGGGAAGAATTCAACAAGAAGAGATAACATTGTTAAAAATATATGCACAAATACTAGAGTACATATATTCATAAATCAAAAGCTATTCAAGTTAAAAGTTCAAACTGGCACTAACACAATAATAGCAGGGGATTTTGATGGGTCACCTAAAAAGAAAAATTAAAAAATCTGAGCTAAGTCACACCCTTGAACACATGGATTTATTAGATATATATTGAGAGAGTATACTACTCATCTGTAACAGAATATATATGCTTTGGATCATATACTAACTGACAAAACCAGCTTAAGTAACCATTAAAGAGTTAAATTTACCCCATGCATACTCTCAGACCACTGTACAGTGAAAGCAGAAATTAACGTCAGAAGAATTTTTTGATTATTTAAGAGGAAAACAACACAGAAAAGGAAAAAAAAGAAAGCAAAAGAAACAAATGACAACAACAAACCCAAAACAATAACAGTGTAAGTTTACAAAACAAGATGATAGGAATTTGACAATGGCTATAATATTGCATATTGTTACCTTCAAAAGAGTTGCTTAGATTACCAGATATAGACAAGTAAAGTTGATCTAATCATATAAATATTACTGTTCTTTTCCAAGAATTAATAAAATTAGTAGTACAGTCATTTCAGCATATATATATATATATATCTTTTTCCTTCTCCCATCCTTGTTTCCTCCATTCCCCTATCCCAGTTACTTTGCCTCTTTGATCAATTTCTTACCCTTACACAGTATTTATTGTAGATTTTATATACTCTTTCAGTATATATACTCTTTCAGTTTCTTGGAAGATAATATGGTATTTACACATGCGAATTTGATTTATTTCACTTATGAGTATGGTGTCAAGTCATTTCCATTTACTTATAAAAGTATTAATGCAATCTTTCTTTATACATGAGTAGTACTCCAGTATATAAAAATACCACATTTTTTTTATCCATTCCTTGATTGACAGGCACTTGGGCTATTTCCAAGATTTAGCTATTACAAATTGTGCTTCTATAAACATGGGTGCATATATATCACTGTGGCATAATGTTTTTAAATCTTCTGGGAAAATAGCCAGAAGAGGGAGAGCTGGGTCAAATGGAATCTCTGGTCCTTGCTTTTTGTGGAATCTCTACAGTGATTTCCACAGTGGTTGCAACAGCCTACACTCCCTCCAACAGTGAAGAAAATTTCCTTTTGCTCCACAGCCCCTCAAGCATTTGTTATTGGTTGATTCCTTGATCCTGGCCATTCTTTCTGGGGTGAGATGGAATCTCAGTGTGATTTTAATTTGCGTTTCTTGAATGACCATTGATGTTGAACATTTTCTCATGTATTTATTTGCCATTTGTATTTCTTCAACTGAGAGTGTATATTCATGTTAGATACCAATTTTTGGATTGGGTCTTTGAATTGTGGAGGTCTGATTTTTAAAAATTTTTTATATGTTCTAGATAGAAGTCATTTGTCTGAGGGACAGTTGGCCATAGTACTTTCTCAATATTTGGGTTTTCTTTCCACTCTATTTAAGATTTCTTTTGACATGCAAAACTTTTTAATAAGGAAAGATTCAAGTAGTGGATTCTGGGAAGTATTTCTGGTGCAGTTTGTCTTTTGTTCATGATCTCTCTGCCTACCCCTATGTTGTCAAGATTTCTACCTAGTTTGTCTTCCAGAAGATTTCATGTTTCTGTTAATATTTAGATCTTTGATCCATTTTAACTTCAGTTTAGTGTATGTTGATAGATATGGATATATTTTAGTTTTGGGCATGTAGAAAGCCAATTTTTCTAGCACCACTTATTAAAGAGGCTGTCTGTCTTCCAGTGAATATGTTTGGTCCCTTTGTCAAAGATGAGGTGACTGAGTGTGTTTGTAGTTGTGGCTGTATCTTCTAATCGATTCCTTTGATCTTCAGGTCTGTTTTTATTCCAGGGCAATGCTGATTTTTTCACAGTTGCTTTGCAATATAATTTCAAGTCTGGGGATTGGGATGCCTTCTGCTTTGCCTTTGTTGCCCAGAATTGCCTTTGCTATTCTAGGTCTCTTCTAGTTCCAGATAAATTTTAGGAACAATTTCTCTAGATCTGTGGTATTTTAACTGCAATTGCATTAAATCTGTATAACAATTTTAGGAAAATGACCATTTTCACAGTGTTTGTTCTTCCTATCCATGAACAAGGAATTTCTATTTTCTCATATCCTCTTCAATTTCCTTTCTCAGAGTAATGTAATTTTAAATGTATAGGTTTTTTTTTAAACGTTCTTTGTTAGGTTAATTACTAAGTATTTCTCTTTTTTTTTTGGATGTTACAGTAAAGGGTATGGTTTCCCTTCTCTCTCAGTGAGTTTGTTTGTGTACAAGAATGCTACTGATTTTTGAGTGTTAACTTTGTATTCAGCTACATTACTGAATTTGGTTATTACATCTAGAAGTCTTTCAATGGAGTTTTGGGAATCTTCTATGTAGGGTATCATATCATCTGCAAATAATGATAACTTAACTTCTTCCTTTCCTATCCTTATTCTTTTTATTTCTCTCTCTTATCTAATTGCTCTGGCTGATATTTCCAGGACTATATTGAATAAGAATGGTGATAAGGAGCATCCTTGTCTTGTTCCTGATTATAGATTGAAAGTTTTCAGGTTTTGTCCATTTAGTAAGGTTTTGGCTGTTGTTTTATCACATGTGGCTTTTATCAGATTGAGGTAGAGACCACTTCTTCCAATTTTCTGTGGGTTTTTTTTTTATTATGAATGAGTACTCAGTGTTGTCAAAATCCTTTCCTGTGTCTATTGAGATAATCATGTGATTTATTCCTGTGTCTATTGAGATAATCATGTGATTTATTCCTGATTTATTTATCTGGTTTTGGTATTAGGATAATACCTGCTTCCAGGAATGAGTTAGGGAGAATTGCTTCCCTTGCAATTTCCCTGAAGAGTTTGAGGAGTGTTTGCATTAAATCTTCCCTAAGTTTCTTGTGGAATTCAGCAATGAATCCATCAGGATCCAGATTTTTCATTATTAGTGAGGGCCTAATTATGTTTTCAATTTCATTAGCTGAAATTTGGTTACTCAGCAGTTTTACAGCTTCTTGATTCAGATTTGGTAATTCATACGTTTCTAGGAATCTGTTCATTTCTTCTATGTTATTGGACCTATGAGAGTAAAGGTTTTCAAAGTGTATGTCAATGATCTACTGTATTTCTGCAGTGATTCCACTCTTTTCATTTCTTATTGCATGGCTTTGAGTTTTTTCTTCCCTCTTTTTCTTAAGGTTGGCTAGGGGTTTATCAATTTTATTTATTCTTTCAAAGAACCAACTCTTAAATTAATTAATTCTTTGTACTGTTTTCTTAGTTTCAATTGCATTGACTTCTGCTCTGATTTTTATAATTTCCTCTCTTTGGGCTTTGGACTTGACTTGCTTTTCTTTTTCTAAATGTTTGAGTTGTAGCATTAAGTTACTTATTTGTGTTCATTTCATTTTCTTGATTTGGGCATTTGCTACTATAAATTCCCTCTGAGGACTGCTTTCATTATATGCCACAGGTTTTGATAGTTTGTATTTGTATTTCCTTTTGATTGCAGATGCTGTTTAATTTGTTCTTTCATTTCTCTGTGGCCCATTAGTTGTTTCAGAGGGTGTTATTTAATTTCCATATGTTTTTTGGATTCTTGTGTTTTTTTGTCATTAATTTCCAATTTCATTGCACTATAGTCAGATAATATACATGGAATTATTTCAACCTTTTTGCATTTACATAGGCATGTTCTGTGGGCTAGTATATGATCTATTTTAGAGAATGATTCATATGCAGCTGAAAAGAATGTGTATTCTAATGATATTGGAGGAAACAATTGCTACACATCTACTAAGTCCTTTTGTTCACAAGTTTGACTCAGTTTTGTTAATATTTGTTTGGTTGATATGTCTCTTTATGACAATGGGTTCTCATGGTTCCCTGTTATAATTGTATTATTGCTTATTTGGTTTTTCTTGTTTATTAAGATTTGTCTTACATAGTTGGATCCTCACCTATTTGGTGCATATATATTTATGATTGTAATCTCTTCCTCTTTAAGTTTTTCCCTAACAAGTATGTAGTGACCTTCTTTATCTCTTTTGATCATTATTGGTTTGAAGTTCACATTGTCTGTGAACAGAATAGCTACCCTTGCTTCTTCTGGGTACCTGTTGCATGGAGTATTGTTTTTCATCCTTTGACTTGCAGTCTATGAATTTCCTTTTGGGTTAAATGTGTTTCTTGTATACTGCATTATTGTTGGGTTTTGCTTCTTAATCCACTCTGCCAGTCTGTTTCTTTTTATTGGTGAGTTGAGACCATTTATATTGATGGATATGACTGATATGTACTGACTTAACTCTGTCATGATATCTTTCTGCTACTGGTTTTCTACTTTGCCTGTTTAATTATTTGCCCTGATTAGTACTTTTCTTCTACTGTTGCTCTTGGGATTGCAGTTATCTTTGTGTCTTTCTAAGGTGCTTTCAGTACTCTTTGTAGTGTTCTTTGGGTAGTCATGAATTTCTTCTGTTGTTCTTTGTCATGGACGCATCCTATTTCTACATCAATTTTCAAAGATAGTTTTGCAATCTGGGCTGAAACTTGTTTTCTTTCAAAACGTGAAACACTTCACTCCAAGCTCTTCATGACTTCAAGGTTTGTGTTGAGAAGTCTGTGATGATTCTGATAGGCTTTCCTTCATAGGTGATCTGTTTCTTTTCTCTGACAGCTTTAAATATTCTGTTCTTGTGCACAATTTCTGGTATCCTAATTATTATGTATCTGAGTGAAGATAATTTTGGTCATGGCTAATTGGGGTATGCCTCACTTATTTCTATATCAGATTCTTTCCCCATATTTGGAAAATTATCTGCTATTATTTCTGTAAATAATCTTCATATGTCATTTGTGTTAACCCTTGCTTTGTCATTGATAACTATCAGTTTTATGTTGTTTTACTTTGCATCATCTTGCAGCTGTTGAATTATTGTTTCCTGGTTCCTTGTTACTTTTAAGGGATCTTTTATTTCATGGTCATAAGCTTCCATCCTGTCTTCAAGGTCTGAGAGTGTATCTTCAGCTTTATTCAAGCAGTTTTGCCAGCTTTCAATGGAATTTTTAATTTCCTGAATATCCCTTTGAATCTGTTTTATGCATTCTAATTCTGTCTTATATTTTTCATTCAAAGTTTCCATCATTTTCTTCTGTTCCTCTATTTTTATCTATATCTTATTTAGATATACACAGCATTTGTTTCATAATGTTTGTTGTTTATTTTTCTGATCTTATTTCTCTATGCTTCATGGAGCTGTTTCTTTACTTCAGTTGCTATCACTTCAGAAAGTACAGTTGTGCTATTTCCAGTGTCTTCCATTTCAATATCTCCTGGGTTTGTTCTAAGTGGACTGGAAGACTGAGACTACATCTTGTTCTTTCATTTTTTCAGTTTCCTCTGGGACCCATGCAGCTAGCCAGGCACCCTCCTTTTAGATTGCCCTGCAATGCCACACTGGGCAGAGTTTCAATCTTCCAAAATCCCCTTGGCTAGTCAGGGTGCACCCTCAAACTGTGGTGCCAGAGCCTTATGCTCTTTGACCTGTAAGGCTGGCTGGGTATTCCCCTGATGGACTACTTGGGGCTGCCCTGGGACACTGGGCTGGGCAGAGATCGGAACCTCCATGCAGCCAACAAGGATGCACCCTGGAGTGTGGTGCTAGGGCTTTGTGCCTGGTTGGGTGGAGTTTGGAGCCTCCAGGACCGCAGTGCCTATATCAGAGAAAATTTTGGAAAAGGCAAAAGCTCCTGGAAAATTACACTGAATTACACTGGAAGATACACTGAAACAACCAGTGGATTGCAGAAGATATTTAAAAATTTCTGAAAGTTAATGACAATAATTGCACAACTCAGTGAAACCTCTGGGATACCTGAACGCATTTCCAAGAAGAAAATTAATTGCAATCAGTGCTCACATTAGGAAAATAGAGCAGACCCAGATAAATAACCTTATGAGAAATCTTAAGATATTTGAGAAACAAAAACAAGCCGGCTCCAAACCAAATTTAAACAGAGAAATCATAAAGACAAGAGTGGAAATCAATGAAATTGAGACTAAAACTGTAAAAAATTAATGAAGCTAAAAGCTGGTTCTTTGAAAGGATAAATAAAATAGATAAACCCTTAGCCAGACTCACCAGAAAAACAGAAAAAAGAGAGAGACAAAAGAAAAAAAGAAAAAAGAGATATATACTGTCACTACCCCACTTTAAGCTGTTTGGTCTACTCTTTTTGTGTGCATACAACTTTCATGTGTAATAAAGCTCACAGTATGCCTCTAAGAAATTTATTTTGTTTTTCTAAACAAAACAACCCTTTACCTAATTTATGCTTATCTATCCCTATTATTTGTCTATCTTGAGTATAGCATGTATCTCCAGTCACTCAGCTCTTAATTACCTTGTAAAATTTTTCCTTGTGTTTACATTTCTGTCCATGTACTGGCACCATTTTTTGGCTGTTTTTAGCTTGCTAGAACAAAAATTCTAGTAGTCCATAAAGTAGCTCATACATGCAATAATGCTGGCTAAGTATATATGTTCAAAAGTATTGTTTGGAGTCTACCCTGTTGCATACAAAAGAGGATCTGTTTTCTGCAGTAGCAGAGTTTTACATGTAGTATACACATCTGATAAGCCTTTTTCATCAGATGTCAGAGCATCACAGAAGGACAGGTCGAAAGCAGTGAGAAGACCTCAGAGAGGTCTATTTATTTTATTTTATTTTATTTTATTTTTATGTTTATTTTATTCTGTGACCCAATTTAAGCAGCCTTCTGTGAGGTCTCTGTCAGGCAATCAGGCAACTGACCTGTTATTGCCCATGTACTCATATTGACAGTGCATAGAGGAGGATGCCACCCAAAAGGGCTTCCATGTTGCCCTATTAGACAAGAAACAGGCTCAGAGATGTGCTGAAATTACTATTTTCCTCCCTTAAATATGCCACTACTATGAGCTAGTGCTATCCATAAATTAGAAAAAAATTCACAAATGTATGGGGCTATTATATGCTTGTAAGTTAGGTAGAAATTAATAGGTAGCCAGACATACAGAGACCCTCAAGGAAGTCAGTGAAAGAGATGAGAACATATCAAAACCATGACTGGAGAGACATCAGAAGAAGGCAAGGATTTGAGATAAAGTCATAATGGCCAGAATTGTGTACTTCCCTAAGGGACAAGTGGAATCTTGAGATTATACTGTAATTGGTACCACTCAGTCCATTAAGTCCAGAGATGCATCAACTATCCAGGTGAGTGACCAGAACACTTGAACCCATTCCTTCCCAAAGTGTTCCTGTGTTGGAAGTCATAGAGAGATAAGCCCATGATAAAGATATCAGCTGTATACCCTTTTCACTTGCCCTGCTTTCCTACGGGATCAGTATTAGCTAAGCAGTATACTTATAATACTACAGGCTGGTTTCTCTTCTTTATCTTTCTTTTCTTTCTTTCTTTCTTTCTTTCTTTCTTTCTTTCTTTCTTTCTTTCTTTTTCTTTCTTTCTTTCTTTCTTTCTTTCTTTCTTTCTTTCTTTCTTTCTTTCTTTCTTTCTTTCTGAGATACGATCTTGCTATGTAGTTCAGGTTGGGTTTGAACTCACTATGCAGCCCAGGCTGACTTCAGACTCATGGTGATACTCCTTCCTCAGCCTTCCAAGTGCTGGTATTAATGTATGCAACACCACGCCTGACTGTAATCCTATAGGTTCATTGTAGTTTGACATACATTGTACCCACACTGTGACTCTGATGTATAAATTACCCCAGAACAGAGCCTTAAAGACAATTCACTTAGGAACCCTCCTGTCTCTTAGGAGCTATTCTTGGTCCCCAATAAATCTTTCTGACTCTTCACATCCTTTGTCCTTTGGAATTCTTTCTTCATTTTCAGAGAATAAAAACACAGCACATCTGACATATAGAAGTTTGGGAGTTATATCAGTGTGACCAATACCAAGCAGTCTTACAAAGTTTCTGTGAGAAAATCCAGAGCTCTCTGGAGAGATGCTGTTTACTCATCATATTCTGTTTCTGGCCACCTTGTTTTGTGCCCCCTTATTTTGTACCCTAGTGACCAGCAACCTGTCATTTCTGGACCATGGGTGGATTGCATCTGTATGGTCTGAAGCACCATCACCCCATACCCTTCCTTTCTAGGCTTTCTGAAAAGAATCACCTGAAGTAGTTGCTGCTGGAAAATGATATTAACTCCAGAATTTGTGCAGTTGCCATCACAGAATTTGATGTGGCAGTAGATGTAGTACATGGTGGAGCCAATTATGTGGAAAATGTACAAGTCAAGTAGGATGCTGAAGTAGGGCCACCCATATGTCTTCCACTACAAGCTCACCAGCTCCTTTACCAGCTTCTTCACTGTTTTAGACTCTTGTGGTCCTGCCAGTGAAAGAGGGTACATTTTGGGATGACACACATGGCAAAGACTACTGAGTTTCCTAGTGGGTCCCAGAGGGGCAGAGCAGTAATCATAACTCTTCTCAATCATTCTATTAGTTATTTCTTTGAAAGACAACTAGGCAATTCCTAAATGCAAGGTACCATATGACTACTGTGACTTTATAAAATGAGCAGTAATTAATTGAGTGGAGGAAGAGTTTGCTCATGAAGAACAGTTTGACTGAGGAGAATCAGTACAATTGGTGCTAAGATGTGGGAATAATCTAGCTCTAATATAAGTAGACAGCAAGAAACTAAGGTAACAAGAATGATGGATAATAAGAGGCATCTGAGAAATTAGGAAGAGGTACAATAATGCCTTGGTACACAAATGCTTCTATTTGCAAACAATTTGCTTCTCAACAAAAAGCATTTAGCAAAAATTTGCCTCCTTTCACAAACTCTGCAGAGGGTGCCAAACATGGTTAAGGTCATCTTCCCCACAAGAATGCAAATGCAGCCATCTTCTTCCAAATCATAAAACACATTAAATTCATAGGCTGAGGTGCCACCGATTCTAACAAAGTTGGAGAGATTAACCATCAACTGACATTTTCCATTAAAGCTAGAAAGAAGAAAGAGGCAGTAGGCTATTTCCAGGTTAGGAAGCTGAGGGAACTCCATGCAAAGAGACTCTTTTCCCAGAAGTTGAAAGTCTGGGCCCTTTTGATGTAAATAAGGGTAAAGATAGCAAGGAATATGAAAGGGGGCCTCAGGGGAAGTTTTAGGGAAGAGATAAGTAACTGACACAGACATGGAAAAAACTCACAGGAGAATACTGAGAATTAGCTGACATGAAAGACCAAGGAAGTGTGTTGGCAAAATCCAGATAAGGGAACTGGGCTTCTAATTCCTAAGAAAACCCATTCAAAGTTCATATCCAGGATATTCTCTGAGGACAGTCATACAAATTGATCGCTCAGCCTTACTTCTGTTACTTCATGATAATGACTGCCAATTATTTATGGTTCTCTAAGTGTTCCTAGGAAATTGTCATGTGGTATATAGATAACAGAAATTATATCATTAATATATCTTGGCATTTCCTCAAAGCTGGAGGATTTTTCTATTACTTTATCTACACAGATTTTCTTTTCCTTCATATCATTTGATAATATACTCCCTGAAGGATCTATGGGATGTTCCCTCTCTGGGAAGTTCTCTCATTTTCTGGATCACCCTAACTCTTCCTTGGTGCCTCAGTGGGAATCCTTGCTCTGTAACATACCTTGAAGCCCAGCCAAATCAAGATGACCCCCTCAATTTTGCTGTCCCTAAGAATTTTACATAGCCCTATAATGGTTCAGATTGTATTTTACTGCCATTATGGAAGACAGGGACAAGGCAGTGAGAAAGCTATTTCATAGGAAGCGTGGTTTTCTACTTTATATTCTCTTTTCCTTGTGTAACATCACAGGTATAGTAGATTCTCAGTATGCAAAAAGAGGAAAGGGAGAATAGAAAGAAGGGAAAATAGAATATAGAGAGGATGAGAAGGAAGGAGGGGACAGGAAAGGAGAGGTAATTACATTTATCTGTAAAATTCCTCATCTGAAGGACCATAATAAGAAAGATAAATGAAAGGGACTGAGATAAGCAGAAGGAGAATGGACTTTACCTCACAGCTCCCTCAGATTGGTCTCAGCCTTACTAACACAAGGCTGGGGTTTTTCTAGAGCCCAAGATATCAGCTGAAAAATGGACTCTATAGATTCTAAGTTTCTCACCCTGAATTCCCTGACACTCATTGAAATCCATACCTCTGGTTTCTTGGAGGAAATGACAAACTCTAGAAAAGGTGATTTCTATCCATAAAACTTAATCTTTTTATATCATTAACCCAGGTGACCTCTGGATATGCTTTGACTTCTGCATCAGGTGTTGGAACATCTGAGACAACAAAAGGAAAACTGGAGGTCACAGTGTGAGAAGCTAGTTGAGAACTGTACTGTCAACAAGCCATGAGCTCACTCTTTGGAATCAACAGACAGTGGAGAATTGGCAACCTTTAACTTACACAAATTTTCTTTTTTTGAACTTATCTTTCTTTCCTACAAACTCCATAAACTCCAAAGTATAAGGCCAGGAAAAAAACCTCAGGACTTTGGGTTTCCATGGAAGATAAAGTCTTAGGGCTACTGAATGGAGGAATCTGAGGGTAAACGTTTTGGTGATGAAGTGGGAAGTCAGGGCCAACTCCCCTTGAAGAATGTGGAGAATCCTGAGGGTTGGGGAACCCTTCATCACAGTGTTGCCCTCCACTCCAGCCAGCTTAAAGGGGTGAGGCCCTGGTGGTTGAGCATGAGCTCCAGAGGCTGCAGCTGGTCCCCTCCATCGTAGGACAGCTTTAGGTTGTACATATGGCAGGCGAAGGTTTTGTTGGGCTGCGGGGTGAGGATGTGCAGCACTGTGTTCTCTGGGAAGGCCATGTTCTCATGTGTCACAGGCCTAACATTCCTGATGACCCCATTCCTACCGTGGGATGGCCTGTGTCCCCTTCTCATACCATCCCAGTATTCAAAACCATCTAGTTCCTACCCAGTGAGTCCTGGGCCCAAATGTCAGTCCCATGCTCCATGAGCAGCCTCACTGCCCCTTCACTGCCCACACAGGCTGCAAAGGACAGAAGGTGCTCCTCTGAGACACAGGGATCAGTGGCAGGAGACAGGAGGGTCATAGGAGATGTCAGAGTGACAGAATGAGGCTTCAGTGTCCCCCATGACTGCCTCCTCCTCCCTACACCCAAGCTGGGGGTTGGAACACTTGTCTAAGCAGAACCAGATGAAAGGACAGTGCAGAGGTTGTGGGGAGACATGGTCACTGGGCTTCAGTCCTACAAGGGTTGCTCTAAACCATGACAGTCCACCTTAATCCCAGGGTCACCATTCTGTTCTTCTCCTCTTCCCCCTTCTTCCCAGTCTTACCCTGACAATCATCATAGGAGATCAGGTTCCGCAGGTTTTGTTGCAAGGTGAGGCTTGTAGCCCTGGCAAAGACACTGGCCCCATGAGAGAGCTGGGTGTGCATCAGGTTCATGTTCTGGTTCATGACAGCAATGTGAAGGGCAGTCTGACCTTGACAGAGAAAACTGTCGTCATGGGACTGTCACCTGACCAGTTCCTGCAAGAGCACAGTGAACCCACATCCTGAACCCCTGGCAGAACCTCTCTGGCAGTCCTCATGCAGACTTCTGCCCAGAGCTCCACACAGTGGCCAGGACCGCTGTTCCCTGCCCAGCTCCTTGTCCCTACACTTCTGCTATTGGGTACCAGGGATCTTGCTATCAGTCACCTGATATGTCCTCAGGGACCATCCAAAGATTGGGAGGAATTATAAACAGCTCCAGCAAATCATGGGTGCTCAATGTGTAGGGCAAGACTATAGAGTCATAAGAGCACTTCCTCTTGACTCTATTATTCCAACAAACACCTCCCAGACCCATATGAAAAAATTGGCAACAGTCCTTCCCCCACCCAGTGGGAGTTATCATGCAGCAACCTCACCTACAAATGGCTCACACAGAGTAGGCTCTGTGATCAGGTCAAGGGCAGCCTCCGTCAGCAGTGTGGTAGCCTGCAGGTTGTTATAGAGGGATGTTATATGCAGTGCCATCTCCCCCAGGGCTCCTGGAGAGGATGGAGTAGGACAAGGATATCTGGCACTTACCATAGACCCTCAGAGAAGAAGTGCCTGGTTCTAGAGACACCTCCCTTCTGCCCTACCTCTATCCCATTACACTCTGCTCTTACGTCTTTGTTGAAAGTCACAATTTTGATCTAGCAGACGTCTCTTAGGGTTACACAGGTCATTTTCCTTGCGTGCCTGAAGCAATGAAGACTCTAGAATCCTGGGGGCGGGTGAGCAGGAGTCAGGTAGAGACCATCACTGAGCAGCTATGAGCAGACAGGATCAGAAGTGACACACTAAGAGAGACAAGACTCTCACAAACTGCATAGAAAGAAACTGGCTATAGAAGAAACAAATTTGCCCTTCCCATAAGATAGGACAAGCCATGTGGGACCTGGGAGGAGAAACAAGCCAATTCACTCTTCCCATGAGTTGACAAAATACATGCTGAAACTGGGAGGAGAAACGAGAAGCCAGTTTGCCCTTCCCATGAGTTGACAGAGGGCATGCAGGCCAGGGAGGAGAAATAAGCCAATTTTCCCTCCCTGTGAGTTGGTGGAAGACATGCATGGCTTGGGAGGAGAAACAAGCAGCAAATTCACCCTTTCCATGAGCCGACCAACATGCAGGCTGGGAGATTAGAAGCCCCCCTACCCCAAGCAACCAGTTGATTTGGAGGACGGTATGAGTTGATAGCAACTGAGGTACAAAAACAACTTAATGCTTAAATTGTTTGATTGACTTTGCAGGCATAAGTTTGGTAGTCTGAGCATCTATTAAGAGAATAACAATGTGCAATATTGCAAACATGGGATTTCCTTCTGTCTTAATTTTTGAAATCCAGTATTGTTCTTACTGTTTTATTTTGTTGTTTTATTGTTTTGTTTTATTCAATGTTCTGCTTTGATTGGTTTTGTTTGACTTTATTATATCTGATGGTGTACGGGCAACAACTTTGAAGATAACCAGAGGCATTATGGTAGTCATTATTGATTTTTTATTATTCAAGTTTGAAGTCCTGTATCACTTTCACTGTTTTTTTTTTGTTTGGCTTTATTCTGTTTTGTTTGCTTTGGTTTTATTCTCTTTAAAATTTAAAAAAATGAAAGAAAAACTGTCTGTGTCACTCTTTAGTGTCAAGGTTCTGGGGAGACTTCAGTGTGGGCAGGTCTCACAGATTGCCTCACTTTCCCTATAGTTTTATCATTCTAATTCTTCCCATACTGAGCCAGACTGGTGGTGTTGTGACTGATGGGAAAAGGGTGTAATTTTAGGCTCCGTTTCTGACTGAAGAATGCCCACAGCTGGACAGGTAGTGAGGAGATCCTTGCAAAGTGCTTACCTTGTACAACTTTACCTGAGTTCAGTGTTTCAGCACCCTCACATAGGCAAGCATGGATAAGAAAGGAGCATTTCTTTGTGTCTCCAGCTTCCCAGGCTTGGGGACACAGACCTACTCTGTATATTCCACAGGTCCCTGCTAGTTTCCTCTTTGCCTTGGCCTCTACTGACATCCTTACAGAACTGGAGATAAAGCAAGAACCTGGACTGCTTGATGAGACATGGGTGGCCCCAAAATTAGCACAGTATCTTGCAGCTTGAAAATCATAGAGAACTGCAGAACAGACAGACTGATGAATAGAACCTCTGATGTCCTCTGGGCCCAAATTTATCCTTTCTAATTGCTCCAGTGGCCAGTGAGACATTTTCTAGTCTAGGAAGCAGATTTATATCTCTGATAATGGTCACAGAAGAAGCTGCTGAGTGTAGGGCTCACCGCACCCCAGTTCTTAGGCCCTTAGACCCACTGAAGCCTGCCTCCCTGACCAGTTCAGAGTAGGCATTAGATTCCAGAGTTCACTTTTGTTCTGAGGCCACTAGATAAAACCTTTCTCTCTCTCCTTGGCTTCACTTATTCTCTGTCAGAGACCACCCTGGTCCTACTGTAATGCAGGTAGGGAGGTCAAAGTCACAATGCAGGCAAGGGTGGAGGCTGCTTAACAAGTAGGACATCTACCAGGAGGAGGGCTCAGTGCAAAATATGAATGCAAGGCCCCTGATACACCGTATTTAGAATTTCAAGTTGGAGGAAAGCAGGACCCTGAGCCTCGCACACATCACTCTGAGACACAGGTGCTCCAGTCCAATATGGCTGTCTCTTTCTTCCAGCCCAGCCAGCTCTCATGGGAGGCAGGTCTCCAGCCTCCCACCATGGGGGTGGATCTTGCCTACACTATTTTCCTGGGTCTAGAGCTCTGGCCTGAGCCACATCATGACTAACACTAGAAAGAGCAGCCACATCTGAACACAATGCCCAGAAACAGCTCAACCTCGTTCACTCTTCCTGCACTCAGAAGCTTAAATACATGCAAAACTGTGTTGTGGTCTCAGTTACGCTAGAAGCTGAGGCAGGGAGGTCATATATTTTGGGCCAGCCTGGAAACTTTGCAAGACCTCTCAAAGTATAACAAAGATTTGGAGATGTAACTCAGGATTACAGATGCTGCTTCTGGCAAACCCTTGATCGCATCCTTGTTACTACTAAAATATTTAAAAAGAAAAGGCAACATTGAACCCAGGGCTCACCCATATCCCTCAGGTTGTCCCCCCACTGCTGGTCACCTCCAGGTGTTATACAAACAAATTTCTCCTCTCCCTTCACCAGGAAATCAGCTTTCATTCACACTGATGATAGGTAACTGCTTTCTAGTCTTCCACCATGTCTCCTAAAGAAAAGACCCTTAAACCCCAGCAGATCTTTTCCCTTTCCAGTAATCTGCTTTCCAGCAATCTGCTCTCCAGCAACCTAATCTTTCCTCTCTGCCCACCGTACACAGCTGGTTTCTTCTTTCTGGTATCATTGAGTCCCCCTCTTATGTTCTTCCGGAAGATAGGCAGTATCCAGACTGGGCTGTCATTCTTCCCCTTGTCTTTTCATAGAGTACGTACTCAAGATCTCCTTTTATGGCCCAATGCCACCATCACTAAGAGGTTCCAACTGGGGCATTGCATGAGGTAGGCAGGAAAGACAGGAGGAGATTCATCCAGGAGCCTGGCCTTGTGGTCCAGGGTTCTACATCAGGAAACCAGTCTGTGGATCAAAGGGTTTGTGATTGGCACTTGGCCTGTCCTCATCAGCCTACCTCTTATCCTGCTGTACATAGACCATATTCAGCTCATGGTCCTAGACTTCATTTTGGATCACTCTGGATCTGAGAAATTTCTGGAAGTGGATCCAAGGTTCTTCAGTCCCTATGATTTCTTGTACAAACTTGCAGGTGACTGGAAGTCAGTCAAAGGAGCAGGTGGAAGAGGCAGCAATTGACAGGAGGCAAGATCTGCTGGGTCACAGCTATTCCGCTTCTAGGCATATTCCCAGAAGAACTGAAAACATCATACCACAGTGATATATGTGCACT
>PVJX010005324.1:23978-86548 GCA_004027295.1 Dolichotis patagonum
CATAGCTTTGAAGTCTTTCAAAGTTTTCAATCATCAGTTGGAATGGTTTTATCCTGTTTTGTTTGACTATATCATGCGTGATGATATGAACAGCTGTTTTGAAGAAAACAAAACATTATGACAGCTATTGCTGATTTAATATCATCCTTCTTAGAAGTCCTACCATGCTTCTTTTGTTCTACTACCGTTGGTTCTATCTATCACATTGTGTCTTATTGGAATTTGAATATGTGTGATAGTTTAAACAAAAATTTTTTTATTGAAAATGAGATATTATAGTACCCATTGATCATTTTCTGTTATTCGCTTCAGAAAGCCCCATAATTCTTTCACTCTATGCATGGCTTTATACTATTGTGTTATGTTTGATATTATTGTATTTGAAACTATGTTCAACTATAGTAGAGTAAGAGATATGGTGTTAGCTACTGTTGATGTCCAGTTGTCTTAATGTAAAGTACTGTGTTGCCTATGTTGTCCTGTTCTGATCTGCTCTGTACTTCCCCCTTTTGTTTTATTCTCTTTCAAATTAAAAAAAAATCTGCTGGGTCAGTACCAGGGAAGAGTACTATACTTTGTGTGTTTGCATGCAGGGTAGGTTGCGCAATGTGAGTATGAACATGCGCTGAGGGACTGACTACTTCCATCACACAGAGACAGTTTCCCTGGAGAGGGAAGTGCTCGGTATAGAGCACAGCCTGGGGGCACAGGGTTTCAGGTGCAGAGAGTGGGCTAGGGAGGGGCCTCCTGGTTTCCTAGTTGAGGGCTGGGAGCCCATAATTGATTGGGGAAGGCTGAGGGTGGGCAGAGGAATATGGAGAGGGAGAAAGGACAAAGGTGTGCCCCTCACACAAGGAGTGAAAGAGAGTAGGAAGGTCAGACCTCCAGCTCAGGGACCAGGCCCATCCTGGTTTAAGCCTTGGCTGTTTCCCTTTACAAAATCAGATGAGAACTCTGAAGCTCAATTTCCAACCTCTAAAGTAGGGGTATTGGGCTGTGATATAACAGAGGAGAGAAAGTCAGAGGTTTTGTGGGGGAAAAAAGAAGAAGAAAAAATTGGCATTGGGCTGGGGTAAAGTTTGGGAAAAAAAGTGGGCAGGAGCCTGTTAGGCACTGGGAGGAGGGGCCAGTGATGCAGTGGGTGGGCAGCCCCATGACTTCCCTGGGCTCCCAGCCCCACAGGGCAGCACTCCTGGCTGCAATCCTGCTGCTGCTGCTGCTGCTGCTGCTGAGGGTGGAGGTGGTGAAGACTCGGCAGGGCAGCCCTGGCCCAGGGGACAGGAGCCTAGAAGAGAAGATGCCCCCTGCGGGTAGGTGAGGAGGTGGAGGCCAGTGTGGAGGAAAGGGCTGCACCAGTCTGAGGTCAGGCTCTGGGCAGCTGATTAGGGGAGGCTGGCTCTCAGGTGGGTTTGGGCTTTAACAGATCATGCCAGGTTCCTGTCATGGTAGAAGATGACATGATGGTGTGGCAAAGGATGTGGCATTTGGGCCAAATACCCGCCCACTTTCCTTTGGCTCAATGTGGTAGAATTGTTAAATTCTAAACAAAATTCTAGGATGAATCGCTAAAGGAATGTGTTTTGAACACTTGGAAAATAAAGTGTGAATAAGGGCTGGGGTGGGATTACTGATACCACAATGACATCAAATATGATAAAAATATCTCTGATTGAAATGCTTATCAAACTGGGATGCAGAACAGGGTTAGAGCCATAAAACATGATGATGATGCGGGAAAACAACAGAGAGCAGTGTCCAACACCAGAAGCCTAGGGCCTGTGGGAGCCACAGCCACCTGCAGAGCTCACCCAGGAGACCTTAGCTGTTCCAGTTAGACACAGCTCATGCTGTCACTGGAGGAGACTGCCCAGTGTGACAGAGTTCTGCATGCAGGCACACACAGACACACTCACGGCCTGCAAAATCTGACATCAGTGTGTCACTTTCCAATATTAGGCTGTTGGCTATTGATTCAAAGTTTGAAAAGTAATCTGCAAGGGAATAAAATATCTATTATCATCTCCCTCAAGGGCTGCCAATGCTTCCCCGAGTCTGGTATCCAGCATCAGCCACCTTTGAGATGTGCACTTATGCTACTGTCATCAGCTTATACCACCTGTGAAAAGGCGAACAACACCTGTTCTGCCTTCCCGCGGATTATAGCATCAGTGAAATAATATGTTAAAATACTGCGGTATTCTAAATACCACTGGAATTCCATTAGTTTTACCCCACATACACTAATGTCAGTCTATTGGCATTATCTATCATGACAGCATCTGGTCCAAGCCTATATTAAGTCCTGGGGAGCCAGATGGAGAAATCCAGATGGAAGGATAGAGCAGTCAGCGAGCAGACTCTGGCTTAACTACACTAGTCATCAGCGATGAATGCCGCAGAGGTCAAGCTTTCCACTGAGACCCCTAACGGCTGCCCACCTGCATTCCCCTTCTTCCTTTGCTGTTCTCACTAGTGCCACTCAGCTTGTTTTCTTTACCTTCTGCACTAAAGTATTAATAAGTGTAAAGTGTAATAAGTGTGAATATTTGCCCATTTTGCTGCTTTCAGAATCTCAAGTGTCTAGAAAAGTATCTGGCACAGAGTAGATGATCGATGAGTATTTATCTCATAAATGTGTGGGTGAAATGCAGCTCAGCTGTCGGTTCCCTGACCCACTGCCCTGCCCCTTCAGGATGGCGAGTTGTCCACATGAGGGGACACTGAATAAAATTGCAAATGCCCGAAGGTGGAACAAGGAAAGCTGGGTGCTATTATTAGAAGGATAATAGTATTGTGGAATCAATGGCTTAAATTAACTGAATAAACAGAGGTATGAAGCTTAATATAAATAGCACCTATTTGACAGGTACAAATGAGAGATCTTACATTTATTTTTTCAACCTTAGCTTCTGAAACCTCATGAAAGAAAGGCCTCATTGAACAGCCATTTTTATTCACTAGGTATTGAAATGAACCACCAAAGATGGTCTCATGTTTCAGTCTTTTGGTCCAGAAAGGCAGTGTAAACTAGAATGCCTTCTGAAGAATGTGCTCTGAAGTCTGATTAATGACCACTGCACAGAACCAAAGTAAGGCCTCATGGTGAGCTGCTGACACTGAGCAGTCCTCCCGTTCCACTCAGGCCGCCCTCCCTGCTGTGTGTTTCACTCTGCTCAGCAGCCCTGCCTGGTGGGTTGCTCTTGAGAACCCAGGGCGCCCAGGAGCAGCACTGCTTGGCATTGCCTTGCATGGAAGCTTTCTCATTTTTCCCAGCCAGAGCCACAATGAGGGACACCCACACAGCTCCACATTTTAGTCATTGGGCCCCATGGGTGGTTCCATTGAGATGGGATCTCTTCCTTTGCCTGAGCACATCTTTCTCTCTCTACACCAGAGTTTGCTAGAAAAAGAGCATAAAACAGCATTTGGTGCTACATGAACTGTGTCTGTAGCTGTAACATAAATCATATGAAACTCAAAGCCAAACCCGTTTCCTACCTGGCCTGTGGTTTAAGGACATGCTATCCCACTGTTTTTTGCACTTATGTATTTCTCAGCCCTTCACAGTGTGTGGTTAAAAACACAGCCTCGTGAGCCAAACGGATCTATTTTGAAATCTGTTTCTTCACTTATGAACACTGTGGTCTTCAGGAAATTACATGGCCTTTCTGTGCTTGGCTATACATATGGGGAAAATGGGGCAAAGACCTCAGAGCTGTTATGGGAGAATTTATTAAATATTTTGTGCTAAATTCTACACACAGGGCCTGAGATTATTGATTCAATTGTATATCAGCTATCATTATCATGATGCTATACTTTGTATTGGCACAGAAAAGTAAAGGTTGTCTCTCTAGGTTTTGTTTCTTTGTTTGTTTTATTTTGAACATAATTTGGTTCAGCTTTTAAGCGATATTCCCTGTTGTAAAGAACAGTGATTTCAGCATTTACAATCCCTCTGCATCCTTTAAGTATGAGTCTCTATGTGGACATCAGATCCCTTCAAAGACATGATGTCAGGTCCCATGCAGCAATCCCGTGAAAAAGAGCAGAGATTCTTTTCTGCTTCATCTGAGTCAAAGACAGGCTGAGCAAGAAAGTTCTGGAAATGTGCTCCACTGAGTGGGGTCTTCAGGAGTGCTCTGCTGCACAGGGATTAAGCTCATGGGCCTTGTAGCCAGATTGCTAGTGTTCAAGTCTCACTCTAACATTTGACCAGCTACATTACTATGGTCAGGTTTCCTAATCATTGTATGTCCATTTCCATATCTATAAAACAAGCATAAAATGACATCCATTGTATTTCATGGATTTTGAGAATTCAAGCAGCTCACTGAAGAAAGGTTTAAGGAAAATATCTCTCAATATATAATAACTATATTCTACTTTCTGAATATATTTACCCTCTGAATTCTATGGATGTTTCAGATTCCTTCCAAGTAGAGTGAGGGCTCACCAAAAAAAAAAAAAAAAAGAGAGAGAGAGAGAGAAAAGATTTTTCAAGACTAAAATGAGGCCATGCCTGTGGTTGGGATGAATCTGACATACCAGATATCTACATTTGCATTCGGATTTATTGGACCCAGGATTTCAAGTGCTATCTCTGCATTTAATGATATCCAATAAACTCTGGATTGTGGAATATGTTTCCCAGACAACCCTTCTTTGAATATATCAGGATCTCCACTATGAAGCCCATGTATGACCCGTGGATATCACTGGATTAGGGATGAAAATCTTAAGAAGCACATCTCAGCATCACACTTGAAATCTTCAAATGTATGTCCTTGATCTAGGGAATCTTAAACTCTCAGTACAGGTCCTCAAACCATGGAGCAAACAGGTCAGGCATAACAATATGGCAAAAGCAGTGCTTGATAAATTTAGTTTTATATTTAAAAGATCAGAGAGGTGACCAAGAGATATGCACCTAAATGTCTGGTATATGGTAGTTCAGTTCTCAGGCTAAGAACTGTGCCAAGCCTACATATGGAGAACTGCTACTCCCCTGCCCATTACTGATAGAAACTCACCCCTATTTTTCCTAATCTGGAAAATAACAGTGGTTCATCTCTTCACTGAGAGTGGTTGTTGTGTCAGCTCCTGAAGTTTCCAGATGAGCTGCCTCTGCGTCTCCCAGAATTTACCTGTCAGGTGTGACTAAGAATCTTCAAGAGCCCTGAGATTATGTGGCTCTGTAGAACATCCCTCAAGAGACAAAAGAGATCTTACATCAGTCCCAGGCTTCTGATAATGTCCTTCCTAAAGACTCCTCTTGTGCATGTCTTGGTGTTCGAGGGGACAACTCCTTTCCCGTATCTATAAAGAATAACTGTCATGACACGCAAACAATCATGAAGGGTCTTTCTTAATGTGGGATGGGAAATGAGAGAGAGGAGGGAGCTGGGTGAAGAGGTGGCCTTCTCATGTCACAGAGAGAGAAGGACCTGGGTTAGAGAAAGGCTGGACTCAGATTGAACACAACATATCAATCTATTTTCACAACCAAAAAAACCCTCTACTCATGTGAAGATGTATAAGACATATAGAGAGTTCCAGGCTGGGTGTGGGGGATTGGTGTAGGCAAGGCGAATAGCATATGCAATGAAGAGAAGAATATTCTTAGACCTACATGTGAGTCAGCAGAGCAAATATAAGGAGGAGAAAGGCTACGATATAGATAAGGATAGAGAAGTGTAGCGAACAGATCACTAACCTTGCAGTACTTTGCTAAGGCTTAGGGACCATGTCTTGATGAATTTGTGACTCACTAAAATGAGTGAGCATTTAAAAAGAAACAGCAGCATAATAGCTGTTGGTTTAGAAAGGCTTTTATGGGAAAAATGAGGAATGAATAAAAGCAGGGACAGTATAGAGCTGGGACAAATATTTAAGTGGTCTGAGAGAATTCAGACCAGCAATAATGGGAGCTGGAACCCATCCAGTCTTCCCAGAACTGGCTTTGCTGCTCATTCTCTCAGCCCCGCCTAGTGTTTGTGGATCTCATAACAACAGTTTTCCATTCAGATAGTTCACTGCTTTACATTCTGCCCATTTGTCTTCTCTTTCCAACCTGAGATATTCCTAATAGATGATGCCATAGAGTTAGAGATGGGTTTGAGTCTGCCTTTCCCAGTGTATCTCTCATCTGATAAGTGCATGGAGAATGCTGGCTCCTCAAAAGAGGGCATAGGGCATGAAGGAGTTCTGGCTGGCATAAAGACAGGCAGAGAAAGTGGAAGGCAGAGAGGCTATGGGAAAGAAGGGAAGGTCCCCAAAGGGATATGGAACGAAGGAGAGGGGCCAAGTAGAGGAAAACTGGAAGAATTAATTTGGAATGGACCAACTTGGATGGATAAGAGCAGAGTAAGCAAACACAGGTAAAACATTGAGAAGGAAAACAAAGAAAATGCGGGAAGGAAAGCAAGCAGGAAAAGACAAGAAAGAAAGGAAAGGGGCAGAAGAGGTGAGATCTGAATGAAGAGCAAAGAGCAGGAATGGAGGCAGGGGAGAGATGAGCGACAAAGTCAGAAAAATATACGAAACCAGAGGATTTGGGGGAATGTCAGGGAAATAAATTCGTATGGGAAGGTTTATCACAGTGAAGAAATGAGAGGATTCACTTAGTTTAAACTCTCCTTTCCCTGGATACCAATAAAAAATCAAGCTATTTACAATAACCTTAAAACACATCTATCACTCATCTTCTGATGTCTAATGCCATGTTCTCAATTCTCCTGATCTTATGCCTTCAGACAGCTGTGAAAATTAGAATGTTTCCTAAACATGTTTTTCTTTACATTACGTGTCTTAACCAAAATTAGCCCTTATCTGAAAGAGAGCCTATCTCTTGCTCATTCTTTTCCTATGGAAAGGAGAGAAAAATTCCAGCTTATGCAGTCCACATATTTTCTAGGTTTCCTTACAATGGAAGTGCTTGCCCAACTCACATGTTCCTATTCTAGCTCCTCTTCTCCTTAGAACCCCTACCCAACCTAATATATGACCTCAGATTTTTCTCTTGGTTTTCTCTCAGTCCCAGAAGTTTTCTTCTTCTTGAGAACCTTCATCTTACCAACTGTTCTTTACCTCCATTGAACTTGTTTCTCCTTCTGGCATTTCTTTTTTTCCTTCTTCTATTCTTATCCTTAGTGCATCAATAGTAAAACACAAATGTCTCTCTTTTCTTACTCGATTCTCCTATCTCGTTTCTCCCATCATCATCTCCAACCCCTCTTCCCTTAGATGCTATTTATTGAGGTTCAACTTGCTGGCCATTGTGTGAGGCTTAAATGGAGATTCAAGAAGTCATTGTAAGAGAGGGGATTTGGAAGTGTGGGCTGGGGAGAGGACAATACTGAAAAGGAGGCACAGGAAGACCAGATTTGGGAGCATGAGAATGAGAGTATTGAGAAAAGAATGAAAGAGTAGTGCTTTGAAGAATTACTTGTAGATTATAAAATAAAAACTGAAAATTCAAAGGCAATAACAATGCTGAGACTTGTTGAAAAGAAGTTGAAGAAATGGAGTAATCATAGATACATAGGAAAAGGGGATAGGGATTAGCTTTTTTAAAAAGTGTATATAAGGATCAGAAAAGTGGAAAAAAGCAGGTTTCTGAGGAATACGGATGGGGAAGCAAACTCAGAGGATTCCAGAGAAGATGGTGCACATCGGCTGCTACAGAGGGTGTAGGGGAGTCTTACTGCTGCTAAATCAGTCACCTGCATGCCCATCAATATGCTCCCCAGCTTTCCTACCCAGGAGTCTCCACCATCAGCTTTTGCTTTCCCCACTAAGAGTCTAATACCTGTTTCTGGTCCCTTGGCTTCTACAAAGGCCAATCTGAAGATGTCAGTACAGAAGGTCACTTTGCTGTTCCCAGAGTTCAGAAAATAATCCAGGAGATACAAACACATAAATGCCTCACAGAGGGCTTTGGGCAGCAGCTCAAGGAGAGGGCAAATGAAATGGACCAGGGCTTCCCCAAAGGGCTGGCGCAGGAATGCTTGGTAAGAACAAATTAGTGACCAGCTGAACAAGCAAGAGTCTCACTGATGGCCTGGTATGAGATTAAAGGAGCAAGAAATCAGAATCCTTGAGGAACCCAAGTTATTGAGAGGCCAGGAACCTCAGACGGATGTACCTGGGACCATGACAGACATACTGTCTAGGTGGGGTTCCAGAGTCTTGCTTACAAGGACTACAGTTAGTGACGATGTAGAACCAAAGCACAGAAGAACCAAGGAGCAGGCACTAAAGCAAGGGAGTCAGCAGCTTGCACAACTAACTTCTGGGGCAGCCTGACTTCTGGAGACTTCTGAAGGAGCAACCAGAGGGTGGGAAACACAGGACAGGGGGCATTGGGAGTAAAGGGCATGCTGGAGAGGCAGGGAGGGGAAAGAGAACAAATAAGTTAGTGCCAGCGTCCCTCTGCACAGAGGTGACTCTGCTCAGCCTCCAGAAAACACAGCCTTCAGACCCCTGGGAGGTGAGAAGGCACTTGCCTTGGGTGAGGACAAAGTGAGTGTCTGTGGGATTCTGGAGCTGGAGGGGAATCGCCCAAGGCTGCAGAGGGCTGCACTGACCTGGCTGGAGGAAGCCTCCAGTCCACTGGCCCAACCCTGTGCACTTGGCTCCTGCCTGCTTTTGTCCTTGTCATCCTGAAGTGAATGGAGGAAGAAGGAGGAGAGAGAAGCTGGCTCAGGAAGGGCGGGCCTTAGAGACAGTGTTAGCAGACCATTTTGACTCCCTCTCTGTGCCCACCTCCCCGTGTTCACTTATGTTTGTGTCCAGGCAGTGTCTCCAGATGGGCACAAGGACGAAGCTCTCCCCTGACCAAACCATCTTCCTGACTCCCCTTCACTATCCTGGCCTGTCCCCCTGTCTATTCTGGAAGCCTTGGATTCCCTCCTCTCCAGTGGGGGCAGGGCACTCACACACCCTACCCCACCCCCCACTCTAGGCAGCTCCACCAGAGCACATGTCTCAGGAGCATTTGCCATTGGTTTGTCCTTTGCTCTGGCTCCCAGGATTCTTTCTGCTCCAGGTGCTGAACTTGAGGATTGAGACTGAGATAGAGGAAATGGCCTCCCTTCTGCCAGTCAAAATGTCCCCCTGTCTAACATGCATTTTCTAGCTATTTTTGAATGTCTTCTCTCCTGTGTGAAGGCTTTAGGAATCACTATTTCCTAAACCCTTGAACAAAGAATTTTTCTGTCTTACTTTCTCATCACTAGGATAAAATAGATGACACCCACAAGTTAAAGGAGAAGTTTCTTTTGGCTCAGTTTGTAGATATTTCAGTCCACAGCTGACTGACTCCAAAGTCTAGAGGAGTAGCAGAGGAAAAGCTGCTTACCTCACGGTGGGAAGGAAGCAGGGATTATGGAGGAGCCAAGTAGGGAGACACACTTTCCAGGCCACGGCCCCAGTGACCCAGCTCTTCTGACCAAACCCCAGCTTTTAACAGCAAGTCAACTACAGCACCCCACAATATAATCACCTTCCAAAAGCCCTATTTCTAAACACATGTGGTTTTGGGAGGCCTCTAAATATAGAGTACAATCCTTTCTAAAGACGGTGGCCTTTTTATGTTATCCTTAAACATCTACTGTCTATGGCACTTACAATATGACAATGAAGGACAAAACATTTATCTACATAGCACCCAGGCATGTCCACCAATGATGATTTACTTCTAGGGTCACCTGATTACAGTGAGAACAAGAGCAAACTGGGAGGGAGGGACTGGCCTGATATTGACCAAATCTAAGTATTTCTGAAGAAGAAGGAGACAGGGATCACAGGGCTTAAGTTTTCCAGAGTTCTAGTTGCTTTTTCAGCAGAGACTGTTCTTGAGAACTGGATTTCAGGTATAAAATGTTCTTTCTTTCCATTGAAGGTGTGGCAAAATGATAGACCTCTTCTAATATTTTAATTTCCATATACAACTTTCTGTTACAGATACATGACTAGAGCAATATCAGAATACAAAATCCCCACTTAATTAAGCAAACAAGTCAACTAAAAATGCACAGAACAGATAATAGGTGAGTTGGTCCTTGATTACGGCAAAAACTTGATGGCACTTGAATATGCAAAAGCCACAAAAACTTGAAATTTGAAAAACGTACATGTAGTCCAAAGGAGGATTATTATCCTTTATTTTCCTTAGTATTTTCTCTATCTATTACTCTCTCCTTCCTAATCCAACAGGTGTCCAAGGCAGCATTCCAGACATGAAGCTGATAAATTGTGACAATTCAAGGGAGGTTTCCTTTGAAGTATTTGTACAAGATCTTGCTAAGTTCACCATCTTGGCCAAACATTGTCATTATCGTGATTTACTACAATCACCCTAAACTTCGTGGTCACAAAAACAAGTAGTTTCAGTTTCAATGATCTGCATGTTAGCGCCATGTCATTGTGCTCCGGATTGCTTGTGGATACTCTTGAGTCCAGGATACAATTTTGGACAGGTCTGGCTTACTTGTGATTATTCTGAGGTTCAGCCCTAGGGCCAGTGTAGTAGTTGATTGATTGCATCAATTTGAGACATTTAGAAGCTTACCTAAATGGGTTTAGCAACTCTACACTCAAGGGTGTAGAAGAAGACCCACCCTAGGGTGGCTCATCACCTGGAGGTATAAAAGGGAAGGAGGAAGGACGAATGCATTCCATTCTTGGGAGAAGCTCCAGTCTTCCCCTTTGGTTGGCCCTCGTCTCCTGGCTTCCAGCGTAGACTCTTCAGCTTTCCAGCATAGACTCTTCAGCCTTTCATCGTAGAGCCTTCAGCCTTCTGTCGCAGACCCATTGGCCTGCTGGTGTGAACTTGCACAAGACACTAGGATGAACTCCAGACCTTGGATTGAATCCTTCGGCCTCCAGCGTGTAGACACCCTCTGCACGATTCCTCATCTGATTCTGTGGCTGACCATCGTAAGTAAATCTTGTTTCGTTTATATCTGTATATCTTGTGTTATACCTGTTCTCTCTAGTAAAATCCTGACTAATACAGGGAGGAAAGAAAAAAAGTTTAATACTTCACTTTGTTTTTCTTCCAATGACAATGACACATTCTCAAGATCAAAAGAAGCAAGAATTCCCAGAGTATGTCAGATGCCAGGTGGCAAGAGTCAGGAGAAAGCTGGAAACTTACAGTCCTGTGGTTACAATAGCATAGAGACAGTCCAGAGGATTCCAGGCTGCATGGAGTGGTTAAGGGTTCTGGTAGCCTCCATGATAGCATGACTAGAAAAATGGCACAAAGATTTCTGTGCTCCTGTCCACAGAGTGAGATCATGGTGGAGCCAGGGGTCTCTAAGCACTGGTCTTATACAGAAATGTTCTAAGGAAAAGGAAGTTGTAGCACAAAAAGCACAAGTAAGCACAGAGTCTTGGTTAATGCAACAACAACCAAAAAATGTTAAGTATGGTAGAAGTTAGTGCTGGCAGCTTCAATCACAAAGTACAAGAGAATTCAGAGTCTCAGAGTTTTCTGATTAGGCTGAGAAAATTGTTCCTTGCTAATCAACACAATGCATATACAAATATCCAAACCCCCAGAGAACAGAAATTGGTATTAGGAGAGTGGGGTCAATGCTGTTATGTTGCCTGGCCATGTGACTGAAGAGCCTTGAAAATTAATTTGGAAAGTTTTTGAGAGACTAGCCAAAGAGACAGCCCTTGTATGCTGTAGGTCATATTGAAGACTCTGGTCAGAACCTGGGAAATCAGAGTACTGATGGAAATGCTGCCAGTTAAGATGAAGCTTGGGAGGCTTCTGTTGAGAAGGTCTGTCACATCTGCTGGAGTCCAGGTAGTATACTGTGTTTAGCTGAAGGTTGATCTTTATTTTGCTTGTATTTAGAGATATTACCTATGTGGCAGAAAACTTTCCGGACAGTCTACTGTTGGGATGGTAGCATGGTTACTTTAGAGAACTTTTGATGAGATCTATTTTGAAAATTTAGAGCAAAGAGCCGGCAGAGTAATTTAAAACACTTGGCCAAGAAGAAGGCTCCATTGGAACTGCGGGTTGCAAAGAAGAAACAGAGAACATGATTGTTTAGAAGAACAGGACAATGGAAAAATTAAGAGTACATTTGAATTACAGGAGATCCTTAATATTTAAGGATCTTGCCATGCCACGTTAAAAGTTAATGGGAAGCAAGGACTGTGACGGTAATTGTTCTTTTAGTGAGATTTTAATGTTTTTATATGTTTGTAACCAGGTTAATTTATCAAAGTACTGTGTTTTAATGTTGAACCTTGGTTACCCTTTAAATGTTTGGCTTTTGGTGTAGGAAATAACTGTAAAAAGAATTGTATACATGTAATTGTTGTATTAATGTACATCTGAATAGAACAAGATATGTTAACTTTTACAAAATCTGCCACTAAAGACTAGTTTAAGGAAATGTGTGTGGTTATTAAGTTGATCAGGGGTGGATTATTATAGATCAAAAACTGGTGGTCAACTTAACTCAGAAGAATTAAATCACCATGGTGCTGAGCATAGATGTTTCACCTGAGGAAAGTTGCCAGCATAAATGGAGAGGTGGAGAAGGAGAAGCTAGGCATTAAGGCATTAATGCATTGTGGTGTTGTGGGTTCCCTGAGGTGTTGCGGTTTGAGCTGTTGGTTCTCCTGGAGGAGCTCTGGTCCTTACAACGAGTATTGCTTCCTGGCTCCAGAGGGGAAGACGTGTGCCACTTGGTCTCCAGGATGAACTCCTCACACTGGCTTCCTGGCATGTACTGGACTGTGCTTGTCGTCCGAGGAGCTCGGGGCCTCCGTGTCGCTGAGGATGGCTGTGGTACTTTTCAGGATAGCCCTGGTCTTTGTTGTGAGTGTGACTTTTCTGCTCCAGCGTAGAACCCTCAACCTATCAGCACAGCTCCTTCACCCCGCTGGCATAGACTCTCTAGCTTCCACCTGTGATCTTTGGGCCTTCTTAGCACAGATCCATAAAAGAGACTGGTGTGAGTCCTTCTTGTGGGCTCTAGACCTCCAGTTGGACTTGTGGGAGGCACTGTCATGAGCTCTGGGTCTTCATCTGGGCTCATGTGGGACATTGCTGTGGGATTCAGGCCCTTGGCTAAATGTTCTGTCTTTAGTGTCGTGGATAGATTTCCTGCATTAACTTGTGTTAACTCTGGGTGACCATCATAAAAATAGTATTATAATCTCGATGTCCTGATTCTAGTTGTTCTCTGCAAAACCCCTGACTGCAACAGGCAGAGACTGAAAAGGTCATGTTTTCTTAAAACAGGTCACCAGATTATAAGATATAAACCAAAGCATGTAAGAAATGTTAAGTTTTGTGTTATCATGACTGCTCACACTACACTGACCAGAGTAAGTCACAACCCAAACTCACGGTGCATGCCTGGAACAGAGATTTGCTTAAAGCCAGAAGGGAAGGTTAGCGAATAGTCTCTAATTAATAAAACCAAACCACAGCAAGCCTACTTATTAAAAACCTTACGTTATAGTGTGTGTCACGGATGTTTCCCCAAAGCCTTATGTGCTCACAGGCAAGGATTTTGGAAGGCGATTGGGTCTTAGAGGTGCTGTGTTCACCAGTCTATTCGTCCATGGATACACTCAGCCACTGGTGGTGAGGTTGGGAAGTGGGTCTGAAGAGGCAGGTAGCTGGGATATAACTTGGAAACGTGAATCTCCCTTCCCATCTCCTCCTTTCTCTGAGTCCTGATTTCCATGATGTGAGTCAAACTCCCCCTCTATACTATTCCAACATGGCCTTTCTACCTTGTAACCATTCATTCAAGGACTTGAACTGTGAGCCAGAATAAATCTCTTTTCTTTGAAGTTGCAGGTTTTGGGTACTGTGTCTCACTGGCAAAAAATAACAATGACTAAGACATCTCACAGTCTTTCTGGCCATATAAAAATAAAATGGCAGGGAGTTGACTGGAGCTAATAGGATTCACTTCAAGGAAACTCAAGCCACAGAGCAGTGTAGCGGCCCATCACTATGAACCTTTAAGCCAGTTCACCTACCTACCTGTACAAATTGTCGAATTACCGCCTTAGCTTTTATACTCAATGTCTTTCTTCTAAGACTCTAAACATTTTAATATTGACTTTGACAACTTTACTTCTTCCTAGTTCTGCTTTCTCTTTGCTCTGTTCACTGTTTTTGGGTGACACCCATCCATCAGACTTGAAGACTGAGTATCATACATAGAATTAAACAAGTGTACATGCTACAAATTTTGGTTCAAAGTCACACTCTGTATCTTCACCTCCTGGAAGGCTCAGGTTCAGTCTTAAGACCTACATCCAGTCACAGGGCTATTTGGTTTCTTTCGCAATTGTAAGAGATCTTCACTGTATTTTAATTGGCCAATACATATATGCATATCTATGTGCACAACATAGATTTTGAAATATGAACACAGTGTGTGCTGATTAAACCAAGCTGGTGAACATACATGTTGCTTTCGTGTGGAGAGAACACAAGCTACGCTCTTAGCAATTTTCAAGAATTTGTTATAACCTACAGCCACTACATTGCACAAAAAATAAAACTTTTTTGAACTGGCTCTCCCTTTATTCGAATTTTATATCCTTCAATCAACACCTCCACAACATCCCTCTCCCAGCCCATCCCCTGGTAACCACCATTTTGTGCTACACTTTCATGACTTCAATTTTTCACAATCCACATGTAAATTAGATCATAAACTGACTTCCAGTTCCTGGCTTATTTTATTTAACATAATACTCTTCTGATTCATCCATCTCATGCCAAACGGCAGGGTTTCCTTCTTTTAAAAGACTCAATAGTACTCCATCTTGTGTCCATACCAAATTGTCTCTATCCATTCATACATTAGTGGACGCCTATGTCCATTACCTGTCCTGACCATCATGAAGAGTGCTGCAGTGAATGTGGGGGTAGAGACCGCACTTGAGCACCCTGGTTTGATTTTCTTTGGATGTATGCTAGGCAATGAGATTGCTGAAATCCATCATATTTCTATTTTTAATTTTTGAGAAGCCACTAAACTGTTTTCCATAAGGACGGTACTAATTTACATTCTCACCCACAGTATACCAGAATTTATGCAATTTTCTCACACATTTTTTATCTTTGAACCTTTGATATTCACTCCAATGGGCATGAGGTGATATCTCTTTATAGCTTTGATTTGCATTTCTTTGATGATTATTGAGATTGAGCAAAATATTTTATGGTTTCTATTGGCAATTTGTGCACCTTATTTTTTTTAATCAATATTTAGTTGAATCCTTTATCTTTTTTTCACTGCTCAAGATTGAACCTAGGGCTGTCACACTGAGCTACATCTCCTGCCTCTTAGTTTTTTTATTTTAAAATGGAGTCTTGCTAACTAGCTAAATTTCCCAGGCCAGATTCAACTTGCCTGCCTCCTCCCTCAACATCCCAGAGTGCTGAGCTTAAAAGGCATGTGCCACCATGCCCGACACTTGGTCTAGTTTTAAAATTGCTTATCTTATTTGATATCATTGAACTCTTTGATTTCCTTATATATTCTTTAAATTAACCCTTTTATTGAATATGTAACTTGCAAACATCTATTGAGTAGCTAGCTTCACTGTTCATAATTTTCTTGGCTGTGCTGAAGCTTGTTAGTTTGATATAATCTCTTTTGCCTATTTTCTTGCTCTTGTTGCCTGTATTTGGGGTTTCCTATCCAAACAGACCTACAGTTTGTTATTTGTAATCTCCATCATGGGCAGACTAAGACAGTAAGCGGATTTTTCATGGGGATTACTTGGACAACATGAATAGGAAAACTGAGAATCAAGGCTGAATTTAAAACAGCAACAAGATGTGCTGAGTTCAATAATTAGAATTCAAATAAAAGGATGGGCAGGGAAATAAATCTCAAGAATAAGTTATTTAATCATGGAGTACAGGGAAACTTGCATAGAAAAATTTAGTGTTCTCTGGTTCCCTGTATGTCTAAAACTCATATTAATGCTTGATTTAATTTCTTGATTTTAGAGTTAGAACATCTGCCATTGCATATATTTATTAACTATTCAATGAGTATGTGGTCATAAAACAAGAAAATCTTACACTACTCGAAATGTAAAAGAACTGGCAATGTATGCATCTGAATCTTTAGCATAAGAATAGTAAGTGCAGGGTCATTTATAGTGATTTTTTTTAAAACACAAGCCTGTGGACATGTACCAACTCCCCATGATCAATGCATTTTTCTATGTTGCAATTGTACTAATAAATAATAAATTATATATTTAAAATTTATTAAATATTATCTGATAATGATCACAATAAAGATGATAGTGACTCGGCAATTCATTCACCTACCTAGTACCTATCTATAAAAATAGCATGTAATTGCACAGGGCAGGTTAAGATGTGCTTTATTCAATATAAAAATGTTTGGTTTATATTTCAACTCTATTCACACACATTTGTCACACTGATGCATAACATATATCATTATAAAAGAAGGTCACAAATACAGAAGTCCTAATATTTAGAAAATATTTTTAACCCTGTCTTCAATTTTCAAGTTGGTTCTATTTTGCCTTCTGGGAGAGGGGTCAGACAAAAAGAGAAAGAGGAAAAGAATAGGAAAAAAGAAAAGATAGTTGTCAAAGGAAATGATAGAATCAAAAACATGCTCTCCATTGACTGAATTTTTAAAATATTATGCTACTAATCACTCAGTTTGTGTGCACTGCTTGATCCTAGTAAATCTCAAAAACGAAAAAGAATAGGCACCTAATTGTCCCACAGCACAGAAGTATTTAAAAGATAAACAATAGTGGATCCAAACATTTCCACAATATACTTAGAGGAACAGTGAAACATACAGAGACAAAAGTAGAAAGTGGTTGCCAGGAAATGGGGACAGGAAAAAGAGGGACTTCATGTTTAATGGGGACAGCATTTCAGATTGGACAAAGGAAAAGTGGTGGAGATAGATTGTAGTGACAGTTGCTTGGCAGTGTGAATATATTCAGTGCCCCAGAGCTATAGGCTTGAAAATAGAATGATAAGCTTTATGTAACCTACTGTTACTAAAACTAAATTTTTTAAAAAAATTCAATGAGCTTGAGAATAATAGCCATATCTACAACCCTCAAAATAATTACCTTTTCTCTTCTTTATTCACCCAGAACTCAGTTCTTTAACTTCCATTAAACACACACACACACACACACACACACGCTACCTTACCTACAAAAGACCTCCTGGTTGGTGAGTTTCTGTCTTCTTTGCTGTAGAGTATTTACCTTTACCTGGGACTCTCTTGTTTATCAGTATTTGTTTACAGTATATATGTCTATTATATGTCTATGTTCCTTGTGTAGATTTGAGACATGCATATACCACATCTTAACTTCTTTTTTATACTCTTTCACTAGTTCATCTCTTTCCCCTCCATCTTTTCATCTCACTCCCATGTAAAAAATGATCTATCTCCCCATGTCCTATTATCTATTTCCTATTTTTCTATTTACTTATAATTTGAATTTCTCACAGAAGAGATACTTAAACTTTTGTATCTGACTTATTGCACTTAACATTATGTCTTCAGTCCATTCGTTTTCCTTCAAACTACTCAAATTTATCATTCTTTATAGCAGAGTAGCATTCTGCTATGTATAGATAGCATATTCTCTGTAGCCATTCATCAATGGATGAACATACAGGCTTCTTCCAAAATTTAGCTATTATGAATCATGCTGCTATCAATGTGGGCACATAGGTATCAGTATAAAGACATATGTCTTTAACACTTTCAGGAAGATGCCTATAAAGGGAAGAGCTGGATGGGATGGAGTTTCTATTTTTAAGTTTTTGAGGAATCTTCACACAGTTTTCTGTAATGGTTGTATTAGTTTACATTCCCACCAGCTATGTAGGTTTTTTATTATTTAGTTGTTATTTAATCTACTGGTGATTGCCCTGCTTTCTGGAGTAAATGAAATATCAGAGTTGTTTTAACTTGAATTTTGGTATTAGCAATCATGTGTTTTTTCATGTTTTTATTGGCCATTTGTATTTCTTCTGAGAGGTGTATATTCATAGAAATTGTTCATATTCTGATTAGGTGTTTTATTTTTTAAATTATTTATATATTCTAGATATTTTCCCATTGTTTGAGTCACAACTGGTGAAAAGTTTTTCCCATTCTGTAGTTTGTCCCTTCACCAACTTAGCTTTTTCTTTTTCTTGGCAGAAGGCTTTTAACTTAACAAAATCAGATTTCATGATTTGTTATGTTATTTCTTATGTTTTTAGTATTTAGTTCAGAAAATCTGGACTGTATCAATGAAATCAAGAGGTTTACCTACTTTAACTTCCAGCAGGTTAAATGTTTCTGCTGTAATATTTGGTTTTGATTAATTTTGATTTTAGTTTGGTAAATGATGAAAAAGATAACTTTTTGTTGTGTCTTCAAATAATAGAAGAGATATGGATCTTTTTCAAGATTCTTTTATAAGGACACTCTTCCCACTGAGAATAGCTCTGTCTTTCAAAGAACTCAGCTCCAAATATTGTTAAGAAAAAGAGACCAAACTCAGGAAGCAGCACCACCAAGCAAGTTAAGGAGATAGTTTGTCACGCAGGTGGGCGTCTGACTAGGGTGTTTCCTAAAGAACCAAGGCCCCTGCTCAGCGGGCTTCAGGGCTTTTAAAAGGAATGGGGGGTGGTATAAAGGCTGATTCCGCACATATGATTGAAGGCATAGGTGTCATCTTGGGTTGTTAGAGGATTCTAAACATTTCAGGTTACATCATAAGGCTATCAATTATACAAATCACGGGTCATACAAAGGAAGAAATGTCCTGTTACGTTCTGAGTTACATTGTAAGGCCATCAATTACACCGGGACAGCAAAGACAGTGGTTTACATAGAAGAAGGAGTGTTCTGTTTTCTGGCCTGATGAACATGTCCCCTTGGTCTTGGTGGGCATCCTGGGCAGGCTTTTGTTTAAAACTTTAATTTTGCAGGCCAGGGATTTACCTCAGAGGCTCAAGTGCTTGCTTGGTAACCATGAGGTCATGAGTTCAATCCCCAGTACCAAAATAAATAAATAAATAAATAAATAAATAAAATAAAATTTTCATTTTCTCCCTTCAAATATCAACCCATTGGGTTAAGATTTTAACATGAGATTTAACAAAATCCAAGCATTCAGACCACAGAAATGAAATACCAAGAATAAGCAAACTCATAGACAGAAAAAGGAACAAAGGGTACCACGTGTCGCGGGTGGGAATGTCGCTGGTTAGCCCTTTGCTCCAGTGCTAATGGAAGTTAAAACTAAATTGACACTATGAAGATAGAGGAGAATATTTTAATTGGAACATCAGAGAGATGATAGGGAAAGGACTGCCGCTTGAGAAGCCGGAGGGGGGCATTCTGATGAAGAAGATCATAATGTCCTAGGAGTGAAGCTACGGTGATGCCTCAGTTTCACAGGGTGCTCCGTGGTCTGGGAACCGGTTGATCCTGAGCTCAGTCTTGGTCCTGTAGCTCAGGAAGAATCCTACTGATCTGAGGAGCAATTTGGTTTCCGCAGGAGGAACCCTCATGTCGTGGTGGGGTGCAGTGTCAGTCATTTGCAGGTCTGCTGGAATCCAGGAGCTTCACATGCCTGGGATTATCTTGGACCCCAGCAGAACCCCAATATCATGTCATCATGAGAATTATTTCATAGGGAACCAAGAGCTTCCAGGCACAGATCTTGTCAGTCCTGTGGGTGATAAGGTAGGTTCAATAGATTCAGGAATAATAAACATTGTTTTGCCAGTTTTTCCAGTTTTAAGGATAATGAACTTTGCTCTGAGAGACTCTGAATAACTAACATGCCTATATGTAGCACTGAGAGGGATTTGACCCCATTTTACAAAACGGTGGTCTAACTTTGTTCTACATTTACCTACTTGTCAGACATCTATGGACCCTAGTGAAGGTCCTGGCTTTTAGCAAAAGTCACTTTTCATTTCCTGTTTATCTTCAAAGAGAACACAAATTATACTTTGAGTAACAGGTTAGATGCCCAAGAGTTGTTTTCTGTTTCCTATAGTCTCTGGGTGTCTTACTGAGTTACACAGTAGTCATTCTCCAGGCCACTCTGCAAGGATTCAGTTCATTTGTCAGCCATGACACCTCTCCCAGCATCCCAGGGCCCTGGACATGTTGCCCCTTTGAAGAAGTGGAAGTCAGTCACTCCTAAGGAGACAGAGATCATGCCCATCGTTAATATCCCTAACCTCAAACACCAGTAAACTGTGATGAGCGTGTCTAGCCCTTCAAAAGATTCCCTGGCTGTCATCAAAAAGCTGGCATCTTTCCTAAATTTTCTTGAACCATCAACATGACAAATGAGTATGTGAACCAATCACAGACCTATACTTGGACCAAAGAATAAATTTGAACCAATCACAGGCCTACACTTGGACCAACCACATGCCTGAAGCTGCTCCAGGAGCACATATCTGTTGGTCCAAGGCGGCTCCCCCTGTCTGACCATATAGGTCATGTTAAAATAAACTACCGCTCCAGTGGTCCTTCAATGTGCATTACTTATTTGACTTCAATCTGAATGAGCAAAATAGCCCTCAACTTATTGGCAACATTGGTCATACAACATTTTATATGCATTTAAAGGCCCTGAAATGTGATTGAAATGATAAATATTGTCATAAGTTGTTTGTGCCTAATGAAAAAAAATAGTTCACTGTTGCAGTTTCACAGAAATTTTCTAAAATCATATACTCAAAGAAGACTATAACTTTTCTAGTTTTGTATTCATCATAATAACTTTGTGTTTACTTGTGTGACTTTGGAGTACTCGCTCTTCCCCAAGAACGATAGTCTGTAATGATTTCCATTTTGGATTTGCTAATGTTGCTTCTAACAGTGTCTGCCCATTGAGAGAATATAGTATCAATTTTTAAATCAAATTTGCTTTTCTAGTATTAATGAAGAAAAATAAATCTTGAATACCACAGTTATTAAAATTATCTGAATCTTTTCTATTCACAACACTGATAGAGTTGACCAATTTTAACAGGTCATTTAAAAATTTAATTTAATAAATGTCACATTAATAAGCCCCACACAAATACTGATGGAAAAGAAGACTAATTATCTTATTGTTACACAATAGAATTATCTATAAACAAATTACAGATTGGAGAAGAGATACTTAGTTATTTCTACTAGTTTCCAAGTACCATTTTTTTTTAAATTTTGAAGTTGGTAGGAACTCAGTAAGGTAACTGATCATAGAAGGAGCACAGCCACACATTCTGATTTTAGGCAATGTATTCTAAACATTTAGAACAGTAAGTTAATTAAATTCCCTCTGAGAATTTGTGTGTCTTGAAGTGTGCTTCAAATAAGCTAACAGACTAGGAACTATTATGAATTTTTCGATCTTTTAATTTACACCAACAACAGAAAAAAAGATTTCCTCTTGTTTTTGTTTTCTCATATCAGAATAGAAAATTTAAGATCTTAGAATAGTTTCTTTGGCAAATGCTTTCAATTATTAATACTCAAAGAAGAGCCACAAAATTTTGTTTGATTAACATTTAATACAACAGTTCTCCTTCAGTCAGCACTTCTTCTCTTTTTAAGGATGGTGATAGTGATTCAGATGGTGCTGTCAGAAGGGAAATTTCTGTGATTTACAGGAATTGCGTTGAAATTATTTAGTGTGTGTCAGATGCCTACTCCTGTTTAATCCATTTTGTTAGTAATAAGTGCATTTTCCAGTTGTGTCATTCAACACATTATTCTATTTTTTCAGACGAAATTGATCTTATGCTTTTATGATTAGTAGTTAGGTATTTAAGACCATTTTTGTAGGCAGTCAAATAAATTTGTCTATTTAGATGGCTTCCTTTCTCTATGATATAGGGGATTTTCAAGTGCTAAATGCCATTAAATAATTTCCAAAAAAGCAAAAAGGCTTCTGAGAAGTAGGTTTGCGGAGAAATGAGCCATTTGTGAAATATTCAACTATTAGAAGACAGTACAAAGTAATAGAGAACACTGTTTCATTTTGGAAGCTGGGTTGAGAATTCTACTTGACCAGAGGTATATTTTTCTGTTCTACTTTGCTTTGTTTGGAGGAAACATGTTTGTAAGAAATTAGGGACAAGGTAATAAGACATGTGCATGTTTAAATCCTACAGAATTCTCTCAAAGTACCCGTTAAGCGCAATGGCTAAGTAATGTCAGGTGTTCCTCTTTTAATTTTTTGGCAGAATATAGCATGTATATAATTTATTTATGTCTAGACATAAATAAATAAAATGCTTTATCTATTAACTGCATTAATATTTAAGGTTTTTAGTTTTTCAGTGTCAGTTAGCTGGAAATTTTAGTGTCACCCCAAATAAAAAAGAGAAGTGATAGAGCAGTCAAAGGGAAGCACACTTTCTTCTCAATGCAAGGTGCTTACCACAGAAAACTCAGATATCAGCAGTTTATCAGCCACACTGCTTCAGGTTCAGGCTTCATTGTGGGCTCTGGTAGGGGTGATGTGCATGGTGACAACTGTAGAGGACATTGGATCTTAGAGATGCACCAACAAAGAGTGTGTATTATGTTTACAACATGACTCATTCATCCAAGATAATACCTTGGGGTCTTGTAGCAAAACCCACTAACAATTATTTTTGCCTTCTTTGAGGTACTAAGGGACAACATTCTCTGGTTCTATTAATGAAATAAAAGTTTATATAATATAAACAAGATTGCTAAACTCATTGGTGTTAAGTCTTGATAAATCTGGCTTATTTTTCTCTCAAGATAGAAAGGCTTGTGTCTATAAGGAAGAGTTCAGTGATCCTAACCCTTTCTCTAGATTATGGTCATCATTAGTCATAAGTATTCATAATTATGTTCCTCTGTTGCTTCTTCCTAAGTCAAATAAGCTAGCAGAGCTTTTACAAATAACCATACAGGCTTGTATGAAGGACAATTTGGAGGTCTTTTGTGGGATCTTAGATGGAAGGAAGAGGATATGGAATAAAAGAAAAAACACATGGAAGATAGAGAGGAGAAACAGAGATGGGGGAGAGAGAGAGAGAGACAGAGAAAGAGAGAAAGAGAGAGAGATAAAGAGAGAGAGAGAGAGAGAGAGAGAGAGAGAGAGGAATTTTCTCTCTCCCCAGTACTTGTGTGAGAAATAATCTTCTATACATTCAAGCTAAAAAAAAAACTTGATAAATAGATTTACTTTACATTTTATTTCCTTTTCATATTATATAAATGAGTAGGACATTAGAAGTCGGATTTTTAAAATGGCAGATAGAAAAACAGTAATAGCAGTATCATACGTCAGTCTCTGAATTAGTTCTTAGAAAGGCAATTTCTGCCAGTGAAAACAACCATGTAGGACTTTACACGACCATGAAATAAACTTCCATCTTGGTTGGCCATTATGGAGCATGGGTCTTGCTTGTCACAGAAGCCACTGTTGCCCTAAAGAATGTCTGTGTATCTATCACTGTAGGGAGTACACAGAGACTGTGTAAAGACAGAAGTACACAGATCAAGATAAGCAGATATCTAAGATAGTTCAGGAAACTGGTAGATTAAACTGTTTAATCTGAATCCACCTGAGGCCTCGCGTATTCATCTTTATCCCTGATATGTTCTACTAATATGTATAGTGAATATTGAAAGACAGGGAGGAAAACAAACATTAAATAACACAAAACTTGGTCCAAATAAACAGTTATAGCCACTTCTTCTGCCTTCCGTTCTACTTTCTCTCTCTTATACCAGCATCTTCTACAGACAGAGGGTTTTTTTGGTAAGATGAATGACACCTTCATTTCCAGAAAATCTGAGTCCTTCCTCCTTGGGCTTGTGGCTTCACTAGGTTGCTGCAACCTTCTTTATCTGAGAACACTGGGCAAGTGATAGCTGCACGTCCCCTAGGAAATGTTCTGCTTGTTGCCATTAAGTACCTACCAGCAAATTTTCATTTATTCAAGGTAGTGATCATTTTTGCTATCATATTTTTTTGATAACATGAAAATCGACAAACACCACAAGGCTGTCTCATCTTTCAATTTAATAAAACTATAACTATTTATCAGTGGAAACAGAGGCAGCCTCTGGTCCTCTGGCTTTGTTTTCTCCAAGTCTATTGCTGACTTCTTCTTTGTCTTTCTTCTTTGCCACACAATAAGGTCTTTACCCCATCCTCTGATTCCTCTGTGTAGGCCCAATCTCTACTCTTGTCTGCACCAAAGGCAACCCGGTCAGGCAGCAGACATGCACACAGTCCAGGAAACTGTGCAAGGCACCAAAATTCCAAGGTGGGTTGGCTTCCTGAGAGAGGAAAACAGGTAGAACAATTGATTTGTAACAGCTGTATTCTTACCTCAGGATACCCAGAGGTCACTTGCTTGACTCTGGCCAAGTATTAATTATTAGCTTTCTTGATTTGCCAAAGACCAGGATCCATGTTTAATGTTCCCCTTCTCCTCTCTATCTTCACACCCTGGAGTCCCCTCTGCTCCCAGCTGAAGGAAGGAAGGGGTTCAAAGAATCGTGTCAGGTAGGTTGCATCTTTCTTAGGGTAGGTCTGTTGTTTATGTGACCGAATGCCAGTGCTAGGTGCTGCAGAAGGGACAGAAGAGAAAGAGAAGGCAGCAGGCAGACCCTGGACACATGAGTCACTCTCGAACACTGAGTGGGGAGACAGTGAAGCTCCCCAACCATGGAGGTCCCAGGGCCCTGGAAAACCCCAGACAGAGGCAGGAGGTAGATGTGGTCCATCTGACTAGGTCAGGAGAGGCTGACTCTGCACTCTAGGAAGTTAGTGTCCCCAGAATCTAGGGCTAGGCTCTAGACCACCAATATGTCTATGCTGCAAAAAACAAATGACCTCTTGCCATGGGATGGAGGGGGCATGGGGCCGTAGAGCTATAACAAATAGCACTGGTTGGACTCAGGATTTTAATTATTATTCTAAATGTCATCATGGCTATTAAAAATCCAAATAAAAAGCAAGACCTTTTCCTGAAAGCATAACATGAAGTCAGGTCACTGTAGCCTCTCCCAGCAGCAGCTCTAGTGGCGGGGGAATTAGCCCTGATCGGTCTCCAATTGACCCTCACCTGTCTTTATGATTTTCCTCTGTCCACCTTAATAAGCTCACTAAGAAAGCGAAGAGTGAAATTCTATACTGAGGGAAAGTTCTCTCCCAAACACCACCTTTGTCTTACACACTACACAGATGCCAGGCTTGTTTCAGATGTAGACCTGGGGTAGTCACTGGGAGGGGGGTGCACAGGGAACAAGATAGAGTGCTTTCTCCTGAGGGTCTCTATGGAAAGAGTCCAGGGATGAGAGATCTGGAAAAGAAGGGACAGAACAGAGGAGGAGGAAACTCCCAAGGGGTGAAGGGGCTTCACAATAGGTGTCCTTTCAATCAGGTATAGCAAAATCAAACCAAAAACAGAACATTATAGACCTATCAAAACAGTATATTGAATAGAGCAAGACAACTGATCATAACAAAGCAACAGTGATAACAATAGTTGCTTCAAAGAGAAGATAGAAGGAAATCTCCCATATTTGCTAGGGTTCAGCAAATAGGCAGGGTTCAGTGCAAACCCCTCCTCCCTGGATAGAGCAGCAGCCAGGCCCAGGATCTGAATTCACCAGACACAAGTCAGCCCCAGACCATGAGAAGCTGTATAGATTCTGAAGCAAATACCTGAGCAGAGTGTGGTGAGGCTGAGAGCAGGATGTGAAGACAGTAACCGAAGGGCCCAACAGGATGTGTCCCACCCAAAAACAAGGGAGGGACTGGAGCTAATTGGTACATTTTCTGGGTGGTGACTGGGCAATTTTGGATCAGCATAGGCACCTAAAGCATGACGTTCTTTACTGTACACTACAATTACAGAAAGTAAAAAATGATAAATAAAAAATCTTGGAACAAGATTTCCTCTTGGTAAGCTGTGGTGCGAGTAGTGGGCACACCAGGAAGAGAACAAGTCAGCATCTCCTGAGACCCAGCCATACTGGAACTTGGGGGACTGCACAAGAAAGCAACAAGTCCTTCCTCCCAGTAAGGGGTGGCGGGAGGGAGCAACAGGTGCGCCAGGAACAAGTCTGTATTTCCCATGCACCTACTAGCAAGTGGGCTGAGAATGAAACATCCAATTCCCCTGCCCTGCGTAGCAACTGGGAGGTATGGAAGACAGCAGGAGTTGTTAGCAACTAAGGTACATAAAGCAGCTAAATGCTTGTATGGTTGGGTTGATTATGCAGGCCTGGGGCCAGAGGTCTGAGCATCTGTTAGGAGGATGATGGTATGCAATATAGCAAATATGGGAGATTTCCTTCTATCTTCTTTTTGAAGGCAACTATTGTTATCATTGTTTTGCTTTGTTATGATCAGTTGTCTTGCTCTATTCAATATACTGTTTTGATAGGTTTTATAATGTTCTATTTTTGCTTTGATTTTGCTATACCTGATTGAAAGGACACCTATTGTGAAGATCAGGAGATATATACTATGGCACCTATTACTGTTATCCCAGTATCCTGCCCTGAAGTTCTGTACCAATTTCACTGCATTGTTTTGATTGGCTTGGTCTGTCTTGTTTTGTTGGATTTTACTATCTTTAAAAAAAAAAATCTTAGCTACTCTGCAATTGCCTTACCTCCTCTGAGTCCACCATATACTCTTCCAGGACAGGGGACTTGGCGTAGGTTCCCAGCACATGGATGCATCTGTGTGCTAGAATGTGCCACCCAGATTTACTCAACATAAGTCTATGGGCATATGCTGGGTGTTGGGGGGTGGGAGGTGGGGTGTGTTGTGGGTGGCCCATTTTGACAGTACACAGTAATCTCTGGATTGGGGTCTGTTCGCTGCTCAATTATCCCTGCTACGGAGGTACTTGCTGTGCCCTGGGGGAATTCTCCTGCTATGGATTCTATTTGTCCTCTTGTACCTCCACTTTTTTTTTTCTAATTTGGGAATATCAAGGGACCCAGAGTCTCCAAGCTGCTGGAAAGTCTAGCAACTACTTTTCAATCAGGTCCCGTCTAGAATCCTTGTGTTGTGCAAAAATTCCCAAGCCAAACAGAAAGGAAGTCTCTTTGCTTGGAGGAGATAAGAAGGCAGTGAATCTTTGTGCCAGGTAACTGTTGGGGGATAATTCCCAAAGGCAACAGTCCTGAATTTAGAAAGAGTTTGTGGATTATATAGAATTTAGAAGTGGGAGGTACAAAGCAAGTGACAAAATGTTACATAATTGGTCATATGTATTGAGTCATATAGACTGACAGGCAGTCTAGCCTTGAACAGATTTGTTTGAAGCGAAGGATTTGTTTATCATAATATAGAAACATTCCAGGGAGGGGGTCTTTACAGAGTGAGCACAGCTAAAGGCATTATCATAAGATAGAAACATTCTGGGAACAAGGGGAAGGGGCCCTTGCAGAGTGGGCATAATTAAAGGCGTCCTTGATTAGCCCAGGGTGTGCCTCAAAGTATAGACAATTACTCTGATTCAGTGCTTATCAGAGATACGCAGCTGGGCCTTAGGCACTGTCGAGGTCAATTGAATTCCCAAGAAGCAAATCACAGGCCTTCAATTGCGTTCCAATTTGTAACATGAAATACCTATATGTCTACTTTTTTATCAATGTGTCCTTATATTATAATTATGCCTCAACACTTGCATACCCAGCAGATTGGGGAAGGAAACAGCCAGCGCACAGGGCTTTGTATTAGTCAACTCTGAACGTCATGAGGTAAAATTCTGAGGGGACTGTATTGAAGGATGTTTGTTGTCAGAGGTTCCTTTGTGCCTGTGAACTTAGCATTGAGCCAAGGCATCTCTGGGTTTCATTTCCTGCCCCAAATCATGTTCCAGACTCAGAGGAGAGGGTACTAACCCCAAGGTCTATTCTGGATTTGTCCATGGTGAAGAGGAAAATACATCTCTCCCAAAGCCCCAAAGCCCTGAGTTATCATAATGGTCTATCCTGATGAGATCTATGACCCCCATCAGACAATCTCTTTGAGAATCCACTTCCTTTCCATAAAATGGGCACACACATATCTTGCTGTGTTAACTTGGTGGTTGTTAAGATTAAAATATTTATGGACCTGAAAAAAATATTATATACTACAAAATGTCATAAGAATGAAAACATTTGTTTTATCATCTTTTCTTGGGTAGTGTCTTAGTTATTTATTGACAGAAAATATCTGACACCCAACATTAAAGGAGGAACTTTTATTTGACTCACAGTTTATAGAGGTTTCAGTCCATAGTTGGCTGGGTCCAAGACAGGGTAGCATAGCAGAGGTACACTGCAGAGGAGAAATAATCCATGGCAAGCAGGCAGATGAAAAGGTAGCAAGTCCAAGAAACCTTAGCAGCTTCTTTCTGCTCCTTTTTAAATTTTATTTAGGCTACTGGGATTAGATAAGTACCAAACCAAGCAGTGGGCTTATTTATTACTCACATGCACTTACAGACTCCCAGCATCATAAACTCTAAATCAGGGACCTCTGAAAAAGCTCCACCTATGACTGCATCCAGCTTTGACAGAGCATCTAGATACAAGCCATAAAAGGTAGGATTATTTGAAATTGAACCCTGTGGGAATGAGCTTTTTGGTTGGTACCTTACAAATGTCCTGTCTCAAGGTCACTGAATCTTATAGTAGAATCACAGACTTTGGAGTCAGTTGTGTTTGGGGGTCAAGTCAGACTCTGCTGATTACTGGTTGAGAGTTCAGGGGTAAATTAGAGCACCATGCTGAGCCTCAGCTTCCTTGTCCGCGAAATGAGCACAACAATGGTTACTTGACCTTGGGAAAGAAACACTTCTGGGGCCCTGAGTTGTCTGTTGAGAAAGGTGTGTGGAGCACCCGTCACATGGTCAATGTGTGGTAGTAGCATCTGTTCTTACTTGTTCCATTTCTTGCTTCCACCCCCTTTCTGTCTGGAGCCCTTTTAGTTAGCAGCTTAGCTTCCCATGAGCAAGACTACCCTCCCCCTGGGTGAGATCAGAGTGGAGCAATTCACACTGCTGCCACGTGCTCAGGATAACTTTCTACACCATCCATCCCGTAGGATCTCCTACCACATGCCTGCTAAAAGGCTGCTTAAATCTCTCTCTCGTTCACTGTTGACTTAAGAAAATACGTAGGGTCTGGGACACTTGTCTGACCGCAGGATACCAGGCCAAGCCTGAACCAGCTCAGGAATTCGCCCCAAAGTACCCTGTTTGTAAACTCCAGTCCCCCCCAGTGCAGATGCCATGCTCTCTCTTTCCTCCTGGTCTAGTCCCACCCATGCAGGCAGGTCCCTGCCTCCCTGTGACCCTGCATCCTACTTACAGTTCACAAGGACCTGCATCAGGAATAGCTTTCCTTCACTTGCCTGACTCCTCACTTGGAGAGTCTTGAAGGAAGAAACTTGGATCACATCAAGTGCTTCTTCCTCTCCATCACAAGCCTTGGCATGAAGAATATATTGAAATATACCAGTGGAAGCATGAGCTGTCCTACTAAGATGCCTGGGAGTTATTTAGCAGACACATTTGCTATCGCATTTACTTCACAGCCTCTGATCAGTGTGGTGCCACGCGGCTGCTGGTCAAAGTATTTCTCCCCTTGCACATTTCTCACCTTTTCCTTATTCTACTTGAGGAAACATGCAGGCCCAGCTCAGAGGCAGAAATTATCCTTGACCCCCACATCAAATGAGAGATATTGGCAGGGCCCAGAGGTCACTCTTTGCCCTCCATGTCCAACTCCTTTCTTCTGTTATCTTGGCCAAACTCCCTGTCCCAGGAGCTGCTAAGCCACTTCCTTCCCATCCTCCTCCCTGTTCCTGTGCCTCTCCCTAGGCTCCAGGAGCCCAGATCTTACCTTGCATAGCAGGGGCGAAGATGCTGGCCTCTCCCTTCTTCCCTGAGGCTGAAGCAGAACCATCGTCAGGAGAGCCCAGCCTTTCTCCAGAATCCAGAGCCCAGCAGTGACAAACAGCAAACCTCCCAGGCAGACATCTTCTCAAATCCACAGATACCATCACTTGCATCTCTAGCCCAGGAAGCATGAATGATCAAGAATTTCTGCACTCTTGTCTGAAATCATCAGGGGAGAGAGGACAGGAGGGGAGAAGTTTCACTATTTGGGGACCTGAAGAATTCCTGGTGCTGAGCAGCAGTGTTTCTTTGGCTCTGTTTCCTGGGCCTGAGTCTGGAGCCCAGGAAGAGGCTGAGGCAGCCTGGCAAGATGAGAACATGTGCTGTGTGTGGAACCCTTCAGCCCGGGTGTGTCTGGAAGTCTGTACCTGCTCTATTCCCCTCCTCTTCAGGCTCTTGTAGGTCATCTTAATGCCCCTCCCAGAGGACACTGTAAGTCTGAGGTCTCAGAGAGTTCTATACCAGAGCTTGTCTGGACTCTTCCTCCCTCATTCTCTTCTCATTTTTCATCCTTTTCTTCCTCTTCTCTTTTTCTCAACTGATTGGCCTCTACTTCTCCTCTACCTCTTCTTCCTGCCTTTGATCCTTCTTCTCTTTTTTCTTCTTCCCTCTGTCTTCCTGTGTCTCTATCTCTCTGAAACAGATGCAAACACATATATTTTAGCTGAAAAAATATCCCACTTACAATATTTGAATTAATTCTCTTCATTTGTCAAGTGTTATTATATGTTAATCTTAAATTGCTCCAACCCCACTTAAAGGCATGTGTGAATGTGTGTATCTGTGTGTTTGTGTGGTCAGTGGGAGTATTCAAAGTAAAAATAAGCCAGTTATTCATAGATTCAGTTAATGATAATTTATTTCACAGCACATTGTATCAATACTGTGACAGGGAATACACAATATTGTGTCTGGGAACACAATAGTGAATAAATTGGACACCATCTTTGTCTTTGTGGTGGCTAAAGTCTGATAAGAGGACAAATATCTAAATAAATATCTGCATTAAAGTGCAGAGCATGTAATAAAAATGATACACATAAGCTAGAAACATGAAACAGTAATTCCCTAATGTAACACTGCAATCAAGGAATACACTCCATGCAAGCTCTCTCTGTCTCTCTCTCTCTGTCTCTCTCTGTCTCTCTCTGTCTGTCTCTCTCTCTCTCTCTCTCTCTCACACACACACACACACACACACACACACACACACAAAGACACACGCTGATCTTCAAACCTAGGCCAGTAAATTGAACAAAACTTAAAAAGACACAAGGGGAATTGCTGCAGAAAAATAGGAAGGTAGGTAAGCTATGAATGTCAAAGAGAACTAGGATAACCATGAAGAATTAGAACTAATTTATCTTGGGGAAGAAATTACAGAGAAGCGAGAAAAACATGAAGTTATGCTTGGTGAGTTCTTGAAAAACCATAGTTGTTTTGGGGTACAGTGTATACTCTGAAGTGGAAAAGGTCACAGCTGCATATATAGAGAGCAGCAGGTGGGAACACAGTCATGTTATGCAGGAGGGCAATGGGTGGCCTATTGGAAAAATAGTAGCAGAGCTTGGACAGACAGAAACAAATAGAAGTTTTTGAAAACATTATACCCTTATAGAACAAGCTTAACAATACATTAAGTGAGAAAAGCTAGAACTATTGTTCTATATCCTATGATACTATGTTTAAAAAACCTCTATACATACACATCCTTATGTAGACACAGATAATTTTTACAAAGGTAAATTTGGAACCAGGTGTCCAAATTTATTAGTAAATATTCCCTGAGGAAAATTCCTGAGGGGCTTGAGGAGAAGTAGGAAAGCTTCCTCTCTGCTAACCAAAATTAGACATTTTTCAGAAAAGATATTTTCCAGATAAATATCCACAGGTCTTGTAGTTTCCTGGGTGTGAGAACAGAGGCGGAGGTGCCGAAGGTCAACAGCTAGGATTCTGATTCAGTCAACTTGGTTCATCAAGATATCATCATTGGTCAGGAACACTGGTGAGGGAACAGGCTTGGTGAGGAACAGCACATTTGGAGTTCAGCTCAGGCCATATTGAGTTTAAGACGTCTACAAATTATCCAGGGAGAGTGGACCCATAGATGGGTGTCCAAGCTGATCATACCTGGGGCTCAGGAGATCTAAGCTAAAGAGAAGTGCTTGCAAAATATAAGCTTATATGTGGTATCCTATGAAAGCAGGTGAGATGGGCCCAGGTGATAAAACGCTGTGCCACTATTGTGCGTACCAGCGTGTTGTCTTTTTTTGAATGTATATGTCTGTGGTCCCCTGTTGGGCTTGCAGCTCTGTATTTGTGTATCCAAATGAATCTTTCTGTGGTTTCACAAATACCCCTGACCTCTTTGTCACTCAGGACAACAGTCTTCTTAAAAGTTGTTATGGCTATTGGGACGGTAGGACTAAGATGAGATGTGAGGGCTAGGAATAAGAGGGAGGCTGTAGAAGAACCCTCATAATGGGCATCTTGGACCCCTGGTTCCAAATTTTCTTCCTAGCAAAGATAGTTGGTCCTTTACTATTGTCTCGTACTTCATAAATCCGCACAGGGGCAGAGAGTGTATGTGGGGCCGAGTGTGGAGCATGAACAGCTCAGGAAACAAGGCCAGAGCCTTTGCCTTCAGGTTCAGTGATGATTAGCTGCAATATAGGCACCTGAAGGATAGATCAGGGAAGGCCTTAGAGAAGAAATCATTGGGCCACTGGAACGTTCAAAGGCATAGTTAACCACCCAGGTCAAAAGCATGGCAGGGTGAATATGAGATGCAAAATCTTCAATTGCTGACCCTCAAAAAGCAATATCAGGCAACTCCATGATAATGAAACAATCCAATTTAAAATAAGGCAATAAATTTGAATAAACATTTCCTAAAATGTTATTGTTGTAGTCAGGGGTAGTACAGAGAACAATTAGAATCAGGACATGGAGTTTATAAATTTTTATGATGGTCACCCAGAGTTAACACAAGTTAACTCAGGAAATCTGTCCACAACACTAAAGACATAGAATATTTAGCCAAGGGCCTACATCCCACAGCATTGTCCCACATGAGCCCAGATAAAGACCCAGAGCTCATGACAATTCCTCCCATGAGTCCAACTGGAGGTCTAGAGCCCACAAGAAGGACTCATGCCAGTCTCTTTTACAGATCCGTGCCAGGAAGGCCCAAAGGTCAGCGGTGGAAACTAGGAAGTCTATGCCAGCGGGGTGAAGGAGCTGTGCTGATAGGTTCAGGGTTCTACGCTGGAGCCGAGAAGTCACACTCACAACAAAGACCAGGGCTGTCCTGAAAAGCACCACAGCCATCCTCAGCAACACGGAGGCCCCAAGCTCCTCCGAAGACAAGCATAGTCGAGTACATGTCAGGAAGCCAGTGCGACAAGTTCATCCTGGAGACCAAGCGGCACACTCTTCCCTTCCGGAGCCAGGAAGCAATGCTGGATGTGAGGGCCAGAGCTTCTCCAGGAGAACCAACGGCTCAAACAGCAACATGTAGGAGAACCCACAATGCCTCAATGTCTCAATGCCATAACACCTAAAGGTTCTCTCTTCTCTTTCTCCACGTCTCCATTTATGCTGGCAACTTTCCTCAGGTAAAACATCTCTGCTCAGCACCACGCTGATGTAATCCAGCTGGTGTTAAGTTGACCACCAGTTCTCAATCCATAACAGTTATAAATGTCCCATAAATATGTGAAATTATGCTTGACATCCTTAGACTTTAGGGATAAGCAAATCAAAACTATAATGAGATTTGAGGAGAATCCACCATAGTGAAATGTGGCAAGCACTATGCTAATTTCTCAAATATAGAATTGTCCTGGGTCCCAGTGATCCCATCTGTCGCTACAGTCCCAAACAAATTTAAAGCAGGAACTTCAATACGTATTTTAAATTCCAATCTTGTAGCAACAGTATTCACAACATAAAAAAGTGAAAGTAATGAATCCAGGTGTACATTGGTCAGTGGATGAATAAACAAGAGGTGTGTGTGTGTGTGTGTGTGTGTGTGTGTGGCATACAGAAGGAAACACCATTTTCTATTAGAAAGAAATGAAACTCTGATACCTGATACAGAAGGTCAAAACCTTGATAATGGTAAAAGAATGAGCTAGGCACATAAGACTGACATTACTTGATTCTACTTACATGGAGTACATAGAGAATTTAAACTCATAGAACAATGTTGGTTATCAGAGACTTAAGAGAGAAATAATGGGGAATTGTTCACAGATATAACTTTTAGTTTGTGATAATGAAAAAGTCTATATAGGAAGAATGGTATAATTGTATAACTGAGAATGTATTTTATATTACAGAATTGTACATCTATAAAAGATTAAAATGGTAGATTTTAATTCATGTATTTTACTACAAAAGAAAAAATTTTAAGGAAGCAAGGATAAGGAACTTTTCTTCTTGCAATTTGCTAGTTGATTTGGTTGCTAGATAGGGACAGAGTCCTAACGAGTTTAGAAAAATAAGAAAAACCACAAATGCTATGCCATGCTTAATCCTTCCCATATTAAGTCCTTGGGAATCAGACAGTTCCCACAGCTTACTACCTTCTGCCTGGGTCAGAACAATGTTCAGACATTGATCTACTTGCCCTTCTTCATGGGTTCCATTGCCAAGGTCATGTTTGTTCAAAAAGATACCTGCTTGTCTCTTGTAAGCAGGTATCCTTTTGAACAAACTGTTGATCTCTTGTTGTCCTGCTCTGAAATCCTGTGTCACTTGCATTATTTTCTTCTGATCTGCTTTGTTCTGTTTTGTTATGTTTTTCTTTACCATCTTTAAAATAATATTTTAAAAAAAGATAACTGCTTTTCTTAAGGTACAAGATGCTCAAAAATCAGTGTGATATATGCTGCTACGTGACCATTTTCCAGCTCCAGAGATACAGATGGGCAGGGTGAGATGAGACCTGTCAGGAGTTACTCTGGGTACACCATCACGTGATTGCAAGGCATGAAAGCTAGGTAATTGCAGAAGTAAGCATCTCCTTCTCTGTCCCACCACAGGCCGCCTGGAGTCAGACCATGAATAACAGGGATCCAGATTAGAAATTGTACACCACCTCTCCATCGCCCTCACCAATATCCAATCCAAGGTTCAAGTGTCCCAGATTCAAGTGTCCCAGTGTGTTTCGACGAACGATCTCCCAGCCCCAGTGACTGCTGCTGCTCTGGGATGTGTTCCTGGACAGCGTGGAGGCCCGGGGTGCCAGGGAGGCTCTTCTGAGAGCCTCACTCCCATTCCCAAAGGGCTGCTTCTCCGAAAGCAGCTCTTGTTCCTCCTCCTTGTCTGAGGTTTTGAAAGCTTCCACATAGCGAAGCACTCTCAAAGGATTCTGATCATGGTGGGTTTCAACCCTGGAAGGGGAAAGTAGAAAGAACTCAGTTAACATGGAGAGAGATGATGGACCACAGGGAGACAGGGAGATGAGTGTGGAGGAAACTGGATCATAAGGAAAGAAGAGGACAGGAGCAGGCTGGAGCAGGAAGAGAAATAGGGACACACAAGGAGAAGAGGATTGGAGTAGAGACAATAATGAGCTGAGATAGGCTGAACAGACAGGATTTGGAGGAGAGAGGCTGCTGTCAAATACGGGAATGTGTAGAAAAAATAGAGATTTACCAAGATCTGTGAGTACCGCAAGCTGGAGAGGATGTTATTCAGGAAATGTGTGTGGGGAGGAAAGAGAGCCAGGTCAAAAGACAGGGAAAAGCATGAAGGGCGGAATTAGATTCCAGGCCGGAGTATATTGAAAAGGGGGCCCTGGAAGGAAGAAAATTTAACAGAGCTGTACACCCCAAGAACTCAAACACTTATCTGAGCGCAGTCACACACACAAAGCCTTTCACACATGGCTGTCCTGAGGTACACTCTTAGTAATTCCTTAATCTCAGGTCCATTTCTTTTCACGACAGGGAGTGCAGGCTCCTAGTTGCCCACACTATCACCGCAGAAGACATCTGCTGATCACACGTACCCATAATCACTCACCTCAAGAACCACCGGTCCCCCAGGCCATAATCACACCCACAGATCCCTGAGCGGGGCCACAGGAAGCGGGGCATCTTCCTTTCCAGTAGTACTGTGGTGGCTACGACCTGGAGGGAGGTGACAGGTCAGGAAAAAGCTTAGAGACAGCCATGAAGTTCACAGAGATGCAGGGACACAAAAGGAATCCAAAGCAACCTATGAAATGAGGCCCCAGAGACCAGTGGTGAAGGCCATTATTCGTACACCTCTAGTCTCTCCAAGACTGTGATACCCTGCTTTTCTCAACAGAAAATGGATGCTATTTCATGTATTGAGTTACAGAATGACTCCTCCATTATTATTCAGATTCATGGAAAATGAGTCATTTCAAACTGATCCCTTTTTCTTTCTCATAGGAGAGCCACAGAGCAATGATCTTGATTTAAATGAAATGATTAAAGAAACCACTATGATCTCAGTGATGAAATGATACTACTCCATCCAGTTCAGGAAGCTGGCAGCAAATTAAACATCATTATGTTAAAGTAGAACAGTGTTGATTAACGGCTTCAAACTTGACAGGGACATTTCTAGTACTATGTCCATGTTCTGTTCTTTGCCCAGCACTCGTTCATCAGTTAGATGAAATACAGTTTGTCAAGTATCCCTGTGGCATACAACTGGGAAGGATAAGTAATATCTGGGATAAGACAAAAAGTAAAAACTGAGCTCCGCAAACTAGAATGGTATTCTAAAACCAATTATATGAAATTTAAGAAATTTCAAATGTGAAGTATTTTATTTACATGTATGAAGCTGACTTAAATAAATTGCATTTCAAAAATTTTAGGTAATCATCAGCGTGCGAAGATGCAGTTATACATTTGACGAAAGACTTAAATTCACAGTAGTATTAAGTGCAAAGTAGGGAAAAGCATGAGCTTTCTGTGGACGATGTTGCTCCTGTCACATCAGGAACATTCAAGGGACCATGATCTACTGGCACACTGACAGAGGATAGTCAGGATGGGATGGGTCCGCAAAGTCTTACTGATCAAAGGAGCTGACGATCCTTTTCTTTTTTTTTTGTTGGAGCGAGGGTTTGAACATTTTATAAGACTTGTATTCAAGCCTCAATGCTAAGAACAGAAGCGAGATCATAGATTTGATGTACTTATGTTATTTTCAAATTCACTCCAAAATACATTAGCTGACAATTCTTAAAATAGCCATCTCCCTATGTTAAGTTCTTCCACTCCCTGGCTGTCTCAATACTTCATTCTCAGGTTTTTTAGTTGTGCCATATTCTCTCCCACCTCCAGACTTCCAATCATACTGTTCTATTTTCTGGATAGCTCCTCTTTTCTTCAAAAAGGATTTTTATGGTTCCTCTGCCATCGTTTAGCCTCCCTTTCTTTTGAGTATCAGAACCCACCTATCCTTGTCCACTCAGAGTTCCCTGAATTAGAGCAGACTGGGTTGGGTCTGGTCCACACGTGTTAATCTTTTCTCTTCAATAGACTGGGGAAAGGAGACCTCATTGTCATTGCTGCTGCCACCACCCCTCTACTCTTTGGTTTTACCTGAAATTGAAAGATGGATCTAGGATCCTAGCTGACTGTCAGAACATGGAACTGAGGCAGAATTTTCTGGAGTTAAAGATGCCTCCTGAAAGCCTACAGAATCCCACGGCCTCAGGAGAGTCTTTGGATGTAACATAAATGGGGCCCTTAGGATTGTGCAGCACTGGGCATCTACTCATTCCTTCTGGGGATTGGAGCTTCTACAAATTATCTTGACAGCATGATGGCAGAACTTATCTTAGAAGAAAGAGTTGGGAAAGAAAGAACACAGAATGGGGAAACACACAGAAAGTGTGAGATAGAGATCTGGTTCTAGCCAGGCATCCTTAAAGGTGGTTTAATTCTCTAAACTTTCCTTTTATGAGAATTAATACTTCCTCCTTCCATTTCTAAAAATATTGAAAATAAAAATAAAAAGTCTGTTTGGGTTGGGGGTTCTGTTCCTATAATCGCGAGTCCTCGTTGCTATAAAACCTGACCATTACCCTTCCCAGATGGCTAACTTGTACCCATTTTTGGAGGTTTGATAATAACTGTCACTGCCTAACATTCCAGTGAAGGAGGAGGCTTTGCAGCCTTGTCCTTCCCTCGACACGTTTACCAGAGCAATGGTGCAACCTTCTATGAAGCCACTTCATGTCTGTCTTTCCTTAGAGATGTAGGTTGTGCTCCTGCTTCCTCCCCACCCCATTGGCGACAAACCTGTGGCATCCATGTTGCTTTGCTTTTAAGATTAAAGATGGTAATATATGAGTTGCTTTTTCTAAACTAAAACCTTGCACTTGGGTTTAGGTGCACTGTTGGCACTTTCCAATCAATAGATCGGTTTGGGGATGTAGTTTGGACACTGGTCTCGCAAAGGTTTGCCATCACAGTCCTACACATTCCGTAACACACAACACTCTCTGACGGACACTGCTATAGGGTGTGAAAGTTAGAGTGGTAACCCACACACAGAAGGATGCGCTCTCTGGAACAGGAAGGGGAAGTTTCTGGGGCCAAAGAATGGAATTTCAGGAAGGTAGGCCTCTATTTAATAAACATTGTCTTGGTGACTTTTGTCACTGCCAAGAAAAAATACTATATACTAGACACCCACAAGTTAAAGGAGAGAAGTTTTACTTTAGCTCACAGTCCTTAGTTGCCTGGCTCCAAAGTACAGTGGCACAGCAGAGGGGTATGGAAGATGAGAAACAATTCACGCAGAGCAGGCAGCAAACTGTGAGTAACAGTAAAGCAGCAGCAACAGCAAGCCTCCATTTACCTTTTATGTCAGCCAGGGTACAAGCCTTTGGGGTGGTGCCAACCACAACCAGGGTGAAGCTTCTAATTAGCTAGAGCTATGCTAAACCAACCAGTGGACTAATATAGTTATCATACTGGTAATGTATCTTCACACACCCTTAATATGTATTCACATACCCTAGATCTAGCCTCCTCCAAAAGCCCTACCTATGAGCACATGAGGTTTTGGGGGGACATTTAGATATAAGCCATAACAAACATGGCCCTGTCTGACAACAAAAACTTTCAAAATATAAACATTTCCCTTCCCTTCTCTTCCCTTCACACATGTAAAATCACAAGGTTTTAATTAGCATTAAAGAAGATAATAAATGTCCCCTGGATCAACAAAATGGTTAGGCTGAGTAATTAGAGTTCTTCTAAATGTAAATTTTAATTTTTATTTTAAAGAAATGACTGTAGAGAACTAGAGATTTCTAGAATCAAATAAAAGACAAGGTCCAATGTTAAAAAAAAACAATATATAAGAACAGAAGGATTTCTAGGCTCCAAGCAATTCTAGGAAGAACAATGGATCTAATTTTCACCCGTAACTAAAGCACCATCTCCATCTGTTCTCCCTTTTATCTGCTTCTGCCCCTCCCACTCATCTGTGTGTGCCTGAGGTTTATACAAACCTTACAGAACTGATAGCCCCACCAAATTACTCTGGGACTCTCCTAAGAGAGGCCCATCAGAACATACCCCATGTTGACTTTCCTCCCCAGTCCCTGACCCTTAACAAGACCGACACTAGTAAACTCACCTGGGCCCTCCAGAGCTCATCCCGCTCCTGGGCCACTCGCCAGTGGGTGTCGCCCATCATGGCGATGAACAGATTGAGCATCAGCAGCGTGGCGATGATAGCGAAGGCAGCGTAGGTGATGCTGTACATGAAGGGCAGGTCCACGCTGTAGTTGGCAGGGCCATCGATGATGGTGAGAAAAAGCTCAAAGGTGCTGAACAGTGCTGTGGGGTAGTTAGAGAACTCCCCCAGACTGGATGGATCCTCTGTCTGGAAGATGATAAAGAATGCTACTCCAGCCAGGAACAGGGCATGCAGATGAGGAAACAGAAATGTCACCATAAGCATGAGCCTGGTTAGCATCCACTCTACCTGGTTTGCATTTTTGCATACTCTCTCTTTATCTATTATCTATTATCTATCTATATATCTATGCATATACACAAATGTCTACATGATCACAAACTCACAAATGGAGTTACTTGTGGAACCAACACTAAGATGTCTTATGACTAATTTGATTATGATGGGTAATAACACTTAATTTTCAGCCATTTATGAAAAAAATATGTGTGTACATGTATATGCATAAGAGGTCACCTAACAGGTTCTTACATTATTGGAAACCAAATTTTTGAAAAATAAATTATTAAAAGTATGCATGAAATCTTAGAAACAGAGCACATAAAAAGCGTAAAAGAATTGTACCATTTTCATCTTGAAGACCTGTAGATAGCCATTCAGCAGGCTGAGCTTTCCAAGGTGACCCTGGACCATCACTGTCTCTGATAAATTACCCTTTCTCTATGTGTAGCCTACTGGATGCTTTTGGTACTCTGCGAACTAAGGACATCACTAGATCATTTACATGGCTTCTCTTTTCATGGGGAACTAAAATACGAATGAGGAGATTTTAAGAGTAGAAATAGGGTCTAATACAAAGAACTGCCTTCTTATTTAAGAAAAAATTAAGGACAGTGATCAGGAAATGATCATTTAGGGGAGTCCAGGTACAAGACATGCGCAGGAAACCATGCTATTCTCACTGTTCTATTTTGTAATCCGTATGTGTGCAGAAGCAGTTGGAGTAGAAAGGGGCAGGTAGGATACATGGTGCTCAAGGGAGTGGAATATTCCAGAAAAACCACTACAGTTTTACCCCTTCATACATTAGATCTTGCATTGAACAGGGATATTGCTGGAGATAGTGTAATACATCCCAGTCCTCTAAAATTAGAAGTGTCTTTGAATCTCACATCCAGTGAATGAGCACTGGTCGACTAAGTGAGAGTCACTGCCTTTTAATACCTCCCAGAACACTCCTCTACTCTTCTACACCCTCTCAACACCCACTGGCTCTCTCTGTCTGTCCCCTCCTGTGTTGCTCTGTCTTTTGCTCCCTGGCACTCTGCTATACCTTGACTGAGTCACTGCCTGTCCAAGTTGTTTTGTTTCTCTTCCCTTCTCTTTATCTTGTTTTCCTGTCCTGCTCACTCTTCAAATTGTTTTCCATACATCATTTTTCTAACACTCTCATTTTTGTCCTCAGCTTTAAATGAACACATACAGAAAGAAAGCACAGTCTATATTCTGTATGCTTCTTCTTCTGAACTGTCAACAGAGGAGATCTGAACTATTAAACATTGAATTGTCCTTATTTACTCATGTAGTTTTGTGTCCTTCTCAACTGGCCCATTCTTCTTGTTTACTATCTCCATCTCTGCAGTCTTTTCTCTAGCTTCCCATTAAAGGTCTTTCAGGGAGGGTGGTCAGTGAATTTCATTACCTTGGAACATACAAGGCTACCTTGTAGACCAACATGGATGGTCCCAAGCCCAGGGTTAAAGACTACTTTCTAATAAGAAATGACAATAAATAGAGTATAGATGAGAACTGAGAGCAATAGCATAATTAAGTCTTCCTGAGACCTGGATCCAATGTCTTAGATATAGGCATAGTGCTCCTACCTGAGGCAAATCCCAGGATGACTGTAGCCATCAGCCAACAGAAACGCATTAGGTCCCCAAAAATCATCTACAAAAAACAGAAAGGAGGAAGAAGGATAAGATGGTCTTTTTCTCCACTGTCTGAGCAGCTACTGCTAGTGGATTAGGAGGTCCTTGTAGTTCTACCAGCTCCAGTCTGAGCAGCTGCCCCTCTTTGCTCTTGTCCCTATGCCTCCTCCTGGGAAGGTCACTGGCTGATCAGAGGGAGGTTTGGGAAAGCACTCACCTTCTGGATCATGATGGTGAAGGGGCCCAGCATCTGGAGTCCTCGAGCAAAGTACATGACACTGCACCAACCCAGCACCAGGGCAAAGGACAGGGGCACCACCTCCCCAGGCACATTGGTGAGCCGCATTGCCATGGTCACCAGCACAAGGGAGGCATAGCTGATGCTGGGGGAAAGCAGGAAGCAAAGAGTGAGAGGTGGGCTGGGAACATTCTAGATCCTCTATAGCAGGGTGTTGACTTGCATGTTACCCACTTACTCAGACTTGGTCTCAACACCTAAAGCACACATATGACCACAGACATGAGCCCACTGGAGATAAATACTGGAGTGGGGGCTACATGAACTCTAGATGCCTGAGAAGAACTGGAGGTTTGAAGGAGGAGATACTCACATGATGACATGGAATGGACCCCCAAGGACAGTTTGGCCAAAATAGCGAGATGCACCGACTCTGAATATGTCTGGTATCTGCAGAAAGGCCAGTAAAACACAAAGACGGTGTAGATTACACTTCATTCAAAGTCCTGCCATGATAGCCTCAGCCTGCAGCCCCTACTTCTCACCTCTACAAGCAGGATAATCACAGCTCCGGTGACAGACACCAATTCCCCTGACAACCGTATATAATCCTGGTAAGTCACGTACGCCTCCTATGGAAGGAAATTCAGGACAAGAAATCTTTCTGATCGGTCAAATCCTGTGATCTAAAGCTGTCGAGGTCTATGGACAATAAAGAAGCCCCCTGTCCACCATCATCACCATCACCCAAGTCTCAGTTGTTATTGTCCTTACTCTTATCACAACATGTGTCTACATGTCAAAAGTTTAAGGTTAGGTATCGGCGGCTATCTAGCAATGTCACTTCCTTTCTATATACTGTGAGCATTAGTTGATGATGTGTGTACTGAGCTGCAGTGAATACATTCCAGAGCACCAAGCTAAGAAGGCCAAAGGAACAAGGGCTTTTAGTGTCTTGGGATGGTTTCAGCTATGTGGAAAACCCAGCTGTTCCCATCTCACTATAGCTTGCACCTGGCCGAATACTCTGTAAATACATCTCACAATTCAGGATCCAGTATGGACCCAGAATGTAACATCCCTAATGAGACCATGAACCCACCCCTGAAGGTTTCTGAGCCTGAGATATATCATCTGCAAAATGGATATTTTAATGCTGCTGCCCAGAGTTACTGTGGGAAGCAACTTGTTTATATATTTGGTTGAACTTTGTAATCCGTAAAGTGCCATAGGTACATTCATTTTGGCAGTATAGACTTGGGTAGTAACGCAATAGAAAAACTGCCTGGAAACTAGTTCTCTGGAAGCTTCCCTGCCTAACCTGAGCAGTAGATGGAGAAGGTAGCAGTCCCAGGGTCCAGGTTAAGCAAAGACACCCCACTTCGGTGCATGTTACCTCAGAGTCATGTCATGCAGCACAGAAAAGATGTAGTGATCAAATTCTACATTAACGAGCTTTTACTTTTGTGAAGTCACAAACCCACTTGAGATTGAAGAAAGACGATGAACACTTCGTCTGGAAAGTATGTTCAACAATAAACACTTCCCAGAGGAAATGCTACAAATAATTCCAATACTTAGGTAGTTAGACTGCTCTGAAGTTATTGTTTGTTCATTTGTTTGTTTTATTCCCAGTTTTAGCAAAGCGCATTGAACTCTCTTTTCTCTGTCCTGAAACTGAGTGCACGCACTGTGCTTTTTTTCTTTGTCTTAGTCTCAGCATCTGCCATCTTTGTAGACTCACATAGTAAGAGAATAAATAATGCATTAAGTTTAGAATAACTTCAAATCTGGAAATAACTGAATCTATGTCATATATGTGTCTGTACAAAGTAGTTGAATTAATTTAACCACCTTTTATCTTGGTGGGGTATGTCTGGAAAAAACTGTAATCCTCTCAACTAAGAAAAGGAATTGCGCATAGAGTGCAGCCGGCATACTTGGGAAGACCAAAGCGCCCCTAGGGGCCAGCGAGGGGATGGCAGGTGGTCATGTAACACCACCTTACAGACCATTGCGGACAGTGCAGGTCCCCAGACTCTCCCTTCATGGTTTACCAGCACCAGCAGCTCTTTGCTCATTTCACTCAGAGGTGTCCCCTGCACACACTCACCAGTGAGTGGCCGAGGTTTCCAGACAGTGCAAGCTTTTGCCTCAGCTCTGCTGGGCTCGGAGTGGCCTAGAGTAGCTCCCCGAATCCCTGTGCCTGGGTCCCTCCCCAAATCAACCTTCAGAGTGACAGCCCCTTCCTGCTGAACTACGAGACCAGTGCTTGCAACTTTTAGGTAGCGTTTTATATGACTTTTATAAAACCACTCTCTGGAAAACAAAACAAAATATTGTGTGTGTGTGAAAATTTTGCTGTAAAAATATTGAATTAGGATATTTAAATAAGTTGGGTTTTGTTGTGATTTTAAAGAGAACTCTGATGTTTCATGTTCATACATCATGTTGTCTCGTACTTTAGAGTAGCTAGTCTTCGTGGAAGTAAAAAAGATAGTGTTTTAAAAATGGAAGGTGGCAATGAATTACATTGATTGCTTTTTTGATATTCTGAAAGTTATAATAATCATTCTGCTTAAATGAATCACCCTGACACCCCTAGAATTAAACTATAAACCCACACAAGGAATGAATTTTTAGAATTGCATTATTTGGGGATCTTCTAAAACGCATGTATCCTCCCAACATTTCTCTATTTTCTGCCTTTGCAGCTGCCTATGGCTCACAGGGCAAACGTGCAGCTGAGATGGTTGTGAAGGAAGTTCCCTAAACCCTTATTCTACCCACACATTCTCTGGGTAGCATCCAAACTTGATTAGCAAATAGAGACACAAGCATGTGATTTTAACCATGTGGAGGTGAGATCAGAATTGGAAGGCTTCGGGAAGTAAAAACTGGCCGTCCCTTGGGAATGAGACATGGGTTGGAAGGAGCCATAGTCCAGGAGGCTATGGTTGCTCCTCCTTAGATTTGTCATTTGATTTTTAAATCTTGTGCATGTATTGTTTTCGTTAGAAATATTCCTTATGAGATAAGAATAAGAAAACGCAGCTCAGATGATCAAATTTGATGCATAAGACCCTCACTGCTTGGGCCTCTGTCCCACATCTTTACACTTTGTGTGAGTGGCTGCACTGAGCTTGGAGGTCGCAGTGGCTGAGGTAAGTCTGCAGGCAGGATGAGCCCTTTCCTTAGAGCACCTTCTGCCATCGCATCTGTCTGCCTCTTCCCCTTCCTTATGCTTCAAGAGTCAGGACAGGCCAGCATCCTACTGGGTCTGTTTTCCTGTCCCTCGGCACCCAGCTCAGGAGTCTCTCTTGCAGCACCCGGGCTCCTCTTCAGCACACTGGAAGTGAATGTGCACCCCGTGTCTCACCAGTAATCTTAAGGTTCCTGACACAGGTCACAGCTACTTTTTATTCACAGTGCACAACACAGCGGTGCCTACCCAAAGAGTAAAGAAGGAAGGAAGGAAGGAAGGAAGGAAGGAAGGAAGGAAGGAAGGAAATAGCAGGGAAACAGCAAGTTTAAGCTGAGCATGATCTGAGAGTTACAAAAGGGAGATAAAAGAGAGAATCAGGAAGTGGGAATAGGAAAACCTATTTGGAAACAAATAGGAGAAATAGATGACAACTAATTGGGCTTTGCTGAGAATTCCAGATTCCTAGGAGGCCTGGCTAATAATGAGGCCTGGCTAATAATGCACTGAAAAAAATACTCTACCAATCTCTTTAAAACTAAATGTCTTCCAACAATGACAGGCAATTTTTATATTACCACAAGGCTTAGAATTTAAGAAGTTGTTAATAACCAGATACCCTGCAGAGGCTGAGCATCCATACTTTATTGAAAAGCTGAACTAATAGAATTGCTTGTATTTACCTACCAGTGAGCTGTGATCATTCACGAATTTGCCCAAGGACTGGGCACTACTGGTTTGGAGGAGCCACTCTGCAGGAAGAATGGGAGTGTGGGCCACTCTGGCTATGGAGTAAATGGCACCAGCACCAGTTGCTAAATGCAACCCAGACCTTCTTTGTCTCCCCTAAACTCCAACTTTGCAAAGGAATGAAACCAAACAAACAAACAAACAAAAAAGACTCTGCAAACACTTAATGAAGATTTCTCTGCCTTGGGTCCTGGGTTCCTAAGCATGGCTGCCCACATTATTAACTGGCAAGTTCTTGTCACAACACACATGTTCGAGCCAACCCCAGGTTAGATTGGATCAACTGTTTGTATTGCTAAATCAGCTCTGTAGACCTGGCTGCCTCAGAAGATTTCCTGGTTTCCCAGAGGAACCTCAACCCTGATATAAGCTCAGTTAACACCTCATCCTTTTTCTTAACACAGGGAAAGATCATGTTAATAACTAGAAAATTACACTAAGGTATTTATTTATACCCTCATCTTATTTAATGTAAATGGCCTATAAATTCTGAAGCCAGAGCCCTACCTACATTATATTTTCCTCAGACCATGTTTGAATTTCTAGAATCAATGGTGGTAACTGTTCTTTCTTTGCTAAGTTAATGAATTGGTAAAATTTTTCTAAAAAAATATGGGGCAAAGGAGAGCTTATGGGAATCTTTTCTTAGAAACAAAAAGAGTATGTGGTGGTGGAAGATTAATACCCTCATGCCAGAGATCTAAATGACCAGAGCAGTGGGTACAGAACTAGAAAATCTGGGTTGAACAAATCTCAAAGCAGAATCAGATAGTTCTCAATCCTAAAGAAGCCAGTCCAGAAGGGCAGATACCTTGCATATTTGGGGGGAGACAGGCACCTCCTGCTGTGGGCCAGGCCTCAAGACAAAAGATCAAGCAAATATACTCACATCCTAAGGACTGATGTCTAAGCAGTTCTCTGTTATCCAGACGAAGCCTGGAGTCATATCCAAACCCTCTATGGTCACTGCTCTGTATGCATGCCTGCTTGCTCCGTGATTTGCTTCCCCATTGTTCTTGATTTAACAAATTTTACCTGAGCAATTAATCTTACTGGTTGACCATAGTTCTATCCCGCCTTATGGCCAGCTTGCGAGTTCTAATGTTTTCCCCACCTTGGACCTCTCTCACATTGTGGGTTTACTCTATGAAAGACCCTAGAAAAGACAGAGTCTTTGGCAGCCCACTCAGGACCCCCTCGGTCTCTCTCTCTCAGACAGAATCTTTCTCTCAATACATATATTCTGCTCTTAACTTTTGTTGTTCCTAAATTTCATTCTTTGACTTTAAAGAATACAAACCCATACCAGACACAGTAGTTTGGGAGTTTCATTCCCCTATATCAATAAGGCCTGGATATAGTATAGAAGCTGCTCTTTTTTAAAAAACCAGTTCCCCAGGGTTCTAACACGCAGTCTTGCTTAAAAGCCATAGATCTCATAAGAGGTAAGATTTGCCTGAGGTCAAACAGCTATTTCACTTCCAGGTTAGTGCTAAAATACAAGTCACTGGGGTTTTAGACTTTGAACCTTCCAGCCATCAGGGAACCTAAGGAAACTGGAATCCCAGTGCAGATTCTCTAACCCCAAAGCAGAAATGGAGCAGAAAAGCAAATTAATTCTAATAAATGGAGTTCTTAGAAAACTCCAGAAAGGTATAACTTTTATGGCTAAATGGTGACTCATTTTAGGGTCATTAAAATATCGCTAAAATTGGCTAAACTAACTCCATGTTTACATAGCTCGGACTTTGAGGTATTTGTCTTCCTCATGTAAATAGAGGAGTTTGCTTTTTCTCATTTCAAGTGCTTTGAAATGTTGCTGCCAAGCTGCTCTCAGAACTCCCGGTGAATAGCAGGGATATCCAGAGTTATGTTTGGGGGCCAGATTCTGCAGATTCTAAGCGATTGCAGAGGAAAACTCTAGAATTCCCCAAAATCCAGTGCTTCCAGGTTTACTCATATAACTGGCTATTTAAAGATTCATTTGTCTCAGCAACAGCTCCACAGGCTAATTGAATGACAGTTGCATTCATTAAGTCTAGGCACTATATTTGTGCATTTTCATATTTCTAAGATTTTCAGTAGTAAAACAGTAGGTACAATCTTTCAAATCATGGTGATAAATTTGGAAGCCCCGATGTAATCCAAATGGACTTCCTACTGCATGAGAAAATCACAGATCTTCCCTAAACTTAGGGCCAAGCATCAGAGGGTAGGACCAAAGAGTAGGGACCTTTTAGTGATGTTCTTTGCTCTCTAAACCTCTGGCAGCTACATTCTTAGCCTTCACTTCCTTTTCTCCAGGAAAGGAATATTTAATTGAAGAGTCTCCTATTTGGTCCAAAATGGCCTTAATTTAAGTAAAAATGAAATGGGAGAATGGTAAGCAAGAATAAGGAAGCCATGAGAGAGAGAAAGACAGACAGACAAGAGACAGAGACAGACAGAGACAGAGATGGACAGGTACACTTATCTATAATTATGCTTCACTTTGTCCAGCAGTTCAGAACCTATGGCACTTATGCAACCATGGATAGTTTGTATCAAGGGAAGCTCTAGAAAGTTTGCCATCACTGCCCTAGTCCCTAGGCAAAAGGAGGTTGGTGTCTTTTAAATATAATTTGACTATCTGTGTCAAAGGAACAAGTGCATACATAATCATTCCCGTCCCCAGGAGAAGTGACTCACAGAAGGAGACTTAGGTCATGAACTGCTCAGGACTGTACAGTCTTAGACCAGAACACTCCCTACACTATATATGCATGAAATCTCCAAGGAAGCGGGAGACAAAGTGACGCTGAGAAAGAACACATCGGGTGAAATGCAGCCAGATCTGTTGGGTAAATCCAGACCTTCTCAACTAGTTCACTGTATGCACTTTTCTCCATTTTAGTCACTTCTTGTGCGATTTGGACATCTCCTAAATGTCCTTATGTGGTTTCTATAAAACCTCCAAACTCGGGCTTCTTTTTAGGAATAGAGCTCCTGCAAAGCACCCTGTGTATAACTTTAACACACTCACACTATCTTACCTTGGTAGTCAACCTCACTTGTTATCCAGAAATTGCTAGCTATCCTTTAGCAAACTCTGTCTCTCTCTGTCTCTGTCTCTCCATCTCTCTCTCTGTGTCTCTGTCTCTCTGTCTGTCTGTCTCTACTTATCTGTCCATCTCTCTCTCTGTAACATAACTTTTATGGCTGAACATGGGGCATCTTAAAGTTAAAATATCTTCACATGAGACAAACTCATTGCATCCTCACATAAGTCATCATTTGTATACTTTGTGTTACTCATATAAAAAGAGTATGAACACATGCCTATGGAGGGGGTGAGAAGAAAATAGGAGAAATGAAGTATCTTTGTATCTTTACCCACCTTTAAGTTCTTTGTCTTGCTCTTTCTCTGTTGATGCTACAGATTTTGGTCTAATTCAGTTCAGGGATTTTGCTTCTTGACTGTAGGATGTTTATCTTTTCCTTTTGTTCCAACTTCCCCTTTTCCCATTCCATACTGAGCTATTCCTATTACTCATCTATCCCACAAAGAGCCTACATCTCCAGCCATCCAGCTCTTATTCATTTTGCAAAATTCTTTCCCAGTCTTTTCCTTTCTGTCCATGTACCTTGTGTTCTCTTTTGGCAATTTTTCACCACACAGGGGCAAAAATGTTGGTAACTTATGAATCAATCCCTCGCATAGCTATACTAGTTAAATTCATATGTTGAAAAGTACTCAAAAGTTTGTTCTGTTATATACAAAGGAGGACTTGCGTTCACCAAGAGTAGAGTTTTACATCTACTGCATGCCCCTAACCGGTCATCAGCCCAGGTTTGCAGACTTACAATAGTAACTAGACTTTAGAGGTTAGTTAATGTGTCCTCCTAGCAGCCCAGTCATCCTTCTGTTTGCTTTCCAAGAATCAGATAGATGATACATTATTACCAAAGAAGTCATACTTACAGAAGGGCTGTCTGTGTTTCCCTGGCAGACCATATGTGGACTGGGAATAGAATTTTCCTCTTTTAGAACAATACAGTTTTCCTTGAACTGTCACTATAAACAGCTGGTCTTGTTTGTAAATTATAAGAAATTTAACAAATATATGTGGCTACTAATACCAAGCTCTTTATCAAAATTTCTGTGCAAAAATCCATAGCTCCCTGAATAGATGCTTTTCTATTGGTTTAGCTCTGTCTCTAGCCCCCTTCTCATCACCTGATGATGGAGCCCGGCACTTCTGGAACCCATGGTGGATCATCCCATAGTACTGTGGCCTTCCAGGTCTCCTAAGAAGAGTTACCTGCAGTAGTTTCTGTTGGAGGATGGTGTTATCGCGAGAATGTGTGCGGTTGTCCACACGGAATTTGAGGGGGCGGTAGACACAGCACGTGGTGAAGCAGATCATGTAGAGGATGTACAAGGTACCCAGGATGCAGAAGTAGGGCCGCCCGTATTTCCTCCACTTCAAGTTCACCAGCTCTTTCACCGGGGTCTGCTCTAGGATCTGGCGAGCCTGGCACACAGAGAGAGAGCAGCTTGGGGTGATCCATGTGGTAAGGAGTGCTGAGTTTCCCACTGGGTCCCAGAGGAGGAGACCGGTAGCCATTATTTCCTCTAATCATTCATTTAGTACAACTAGACACTTCAAACTTTGTGCTACTACTACAGATAAACTATTGCAGAAGTAAATGTAAGACATCACAGTGCTACTGTATTTTTTTCTTTGAAACTAAATCACTGTGTTTTAAGACAAAAGTAGTAATTAGTTGGATGAATGGAGAATTAACGAAGATCATCCCTTGAAGAATCGGCAGTTACCAGAGCAGGATGGTATGAGAAACCACTGACCCCTTGCAAATGAGGTGTGCTTGGGAATGTGTGAGAATACGTTGGTATTTGTGAACCAAAATTATGATGGGCAGAGCACGTTAGAGCCAAGGGTGCCAAGGTGCGGAGTTTGAATTTGTTTTTCTTGAATAAAATATAAAGCAATTGGGAAATCCAAGCAGAAAAGTAATCCAGTTTTCTCTAAATGTCCTGTTTGACTGAAGAAAGATTGTTAAAGTACTTAGTAGACGGAGGGAATGGTTTACTCTTGATATAAGTAGATAGTAAGAAGTTCAGATACAAAGAAAATGGCAGATGAGATGGTACGGCTGAGAAATTAAGAAAAGGCAGATTCAAAAGATCTCTGGCCCATCCAAGCCAAGGGGACCCTGCAGCCATTTTGCTCTCTCTGCACATAGCACACACATACCTATTATTATTCATTTTGTACTATACTGAAATCATTCAGCGCTGGCACCACAGACTGAGGAATCTGGCTGGTAAAAAGTGTGTTTGTCTATGTGGCAGGCAGTGTGATAGACTGGTGTTCAATATGAATGAGAAAAATAAGTGGAAAGGACTGAGTTACCCAGAGGGAAAGTGTAGCCAGGAGATAAATATACACTTGGATTTTCCCCATAGCTCTTTGGGACTGTTCTCTTCTCCACCTGACCTAAGACTGAGAGATTCTGGGGTCCAGGATGTCTACTGGAAACTGGGCTCTCTACAGACTCTAAGTTGCTCCCCCATGGCTCTGTGACTCCTTGACCACCATACCTCCCGCTTCTTAGAAGAGACCACAAGCTCTAGAAAGGACAGCTCCTCTCCCCAGGAGTCGATCTCTGTGAGGTCATAGAGAGTAGATGTCAGTGGCCCACATGACCACTGAATGCGCTTCCGCTTCTGCATCAGGTGTTGGAACATCTGAAAGGGGACAGGGGTGAAAGGGAGGTCACTGTGTGGAAAGCTGGACCAGGAGAACCACACTGTGGACCAGGCCAGGAGCATACTCTTGGGATCAACCAAGACAATGCAGAATTGGTGATCTTCTGTTTACATGAAACCTTTTCTTCCTTTGATTGTCATATTTATAGACACAAAAACCATTAAGCTCTGCAGGAAAGGAACAGTTGAATGGACCAAGACATTGGGTTGCTATGGAAGATATGTAGGATGAAAGACATAGGGCTCCTAAGTGAGGGAAAGATGAGGCTGAAGGTTTAGGTGATGGAGTGGGAAGTCAGGGCCACCTCCTTCTTACAGAATGTGGGCAGAAAGGTGCTTAGGGAGACTCCTCGGGGCTGGGAGAGTGCCTCACCACTGTGTTGCCCTCCACTCCGGCCAGCTTGAAGGGGGTGAGGCCCTGGTGGTTGGGCACCAGCTCCAGAGGCTGCAGGTGGTCCCCTCCGTCGTAGGACAGCAGCAGGTTGTACATCTGGCAGGCGAAGGTTTTGTTGGGCTGCAGGATAAGGATGTGCAGCACCGTGTTCCCTGGGGAGGGCAGGTTCCATGTGGTCACTGGTGTAATACCCTTGATGAGCCACGCCCACCCTGGGACGGCCTGTGCCCCCCCTCCCCATGAACCCCCTGCCCCATCCCAGTATCCACACCCATCCAACTCCTACCCAGTGAGTCCTGGGCCCGGATATCAGCTCCGTGCTCTATGAGCAGCCGCACGATCTCCTCGCTGCCCACACAGGCTGCAAAGGACAGAGGGTGCTCCCCTGGGACACAGAGGGATCAGTGGCAGGAGACAGCAGGGTCACAAGAGACATCAGAGTGACAGAATGAGGGGGCAGTGTCCCCCAGGTGACTGCCTCCTCCTCCCTACACCCAGGCTAGGAGTTAGAACACTTGTCCGACAGAACCAGATGAAAGGACAGTGCAGAGTTTGTGGCGGGCATGGCCACTGGCCTTCAGTTCTATAAGAGCTGCTCCATCCCAAGACAGTCCACCTTAGCTCTCCCCCCGGGCCACCTTTCTGCACTCCTCCCCCTCTTCTCTCTTTCTAGCCTGACCCTGGCACTCACCATAGTAGATCAGGTTGTGGGGGCTGTGTTGGAAGGCGAGACCTGTAGCCCTGGCAGAGACGCTGGCCCCATGGGAGAGCAGGGCACGCACCAGGTTCACATTCTGGTTCATGACAGCGATGTGCAGGGCAGTCTGACCTGGACAGAGAGAGCTGTCATCCTGGGTCTGTTACCTGCCCAGATCCTGCAAGGGTGCAGTGAACCTCACCCTGAACCCCTTGCAGAACCTCCCTGACAGTCCTCATGCAGACTTCTGCACAGAGCTCCACAGAGTAGCCAGGGACAGAGGACCATTGTTCCCTGCCCAGCTTATTGTCCCCACACTTCCACTCACTATTGGGTTCCAGGGGTTTTGCTATCAGTCACTGTGCTGTTCCTACAGGAGAACCACATGGAAATATATTATCTCAGGAACCATGCAAAAATTGGAAGGAAACACAAACAGCTTAAGGAAATCATGCATGCTCAAAGTACAGAGCAGGACCATCAGCTCATGGGAACCTTTCCGTCCTGACTCTGTTATTCCACCACACCCAGCCTTCCCAGACCCACGTGAAAAAGTGGCAACAGTCCTTCCCACACCCAGGGAGAGTTACCATGCAGCAACCTCACCTACAAACGGCTCACACAGAGTGGGCTCCGTGACCAGGCTGGGGGCGGCCTCCATCAGCAGCGTGGCCGCCTCCAGGTTGTCATACAGGGCCGCTACATGCAGTGCCATCTCCCCCAGGGCTCCTGGAATGGAGTAGGGAAGGGGTGGCTGGCTCTAGAGACACCTCCAAGTCCCCCTTTGAGAAACCCAGCTTGTGCTGGGTAGGAGAAACAGTTTCTGCTGCCCCACTTCTATCCCGTTACACTCTGCTCTTACCTCTTTGTCGGAAGTCACAGCGCTGATCCAGGAGAAGTCTCTTAAGGGTACATAGGTCATTTTCCTTGGCTGCCTGAAGCAGAGGAGACTCCAGTATCCTGGGGAAAGGTGAACAGAAGTCAGATACTCTCACAGAGTGGCCATAAGCAGAGGGGACCAGAAGTGTCAGACTAACAGAGATAAGACTTTCACAAATTGTGTAGAAAGAAACTGGTTTTGTCATTCTTTAGTGCCAAGGCTCCAGGGACTCATGGGAAACTTCGGTTTAGGCAGGGCTCAGGGGTTCCCTGGCTTTCCCCATGACTTTTATCATGCTACTTCCTCCCATGCAGGCAAGGCCAGCCTGGTAGCCCGGTGATTCTGAGGAATAGGTGTTGTGGATTAGTGGTCAACTTAAACACCAGCTGAACTGAATCAGCCTGGTGCCGAGCACAGGTGGGCCACCTGAGGACTGTTGCAGCTTAAAAAGGAGACCTGGAGAGGAAGAGTAGCATTGTGGGTTCTCCTAAGTGTTGCTGTTGTTTGGAGCCGTTGGTTCTCCTGGAGCTTGTCATGCTGGCTGCTTTGATATGAACTCAGCTATTATCCTCAGAGGAGCTCGGGACCTTGTCACTGAGAGCGGCTGTGATTCACTTTTGGAGAGCTCTGGCACTTACTTTGAGCATTGCTTCCTGGCTCCGGAGGGGAAGATATGTGCTGTTTAATCTACAGGACAAATTTGTCACGCTGGCGTCCTGATATGTACTCAGCTGTTCTCATCGTCAGAGGAGCTCAGGACCTCCTTGTCACTGAGGAAGGCTATGGTACCTTTAAGGGGAGCCCTGGTCCTTATTTTGAGTGTTGCTTCTTGGCTCTAGTACAGAACCCTTTGCCTGCTAACATAGACTCTTCACCTTGCTGGCATAGACTTTTTAGCTTCCACCGCCGACCTTTGGGCCTTTCCAATGCAGACCCATGGGATAGACTTGCATGGGTCATTGTTGTGGGCTCTACGTTTTCAGCTGACTTCGTGCAGATTATTGCCATAGGATCTAGGACCTAGACTGGATTTTCTAGGTCTTTAGCATTGTGGACAGATTTGCTGCACTTTCTTTATATTTGACTCCTTGGTGACCATTATAAATAATACTATAACTTATGAGTCTTATATGTAATTTTTCTCCTTGCAACCCCTGACTACAACAAAATTTATACTGGGAGTGCATCTCCAACCCGTGCAGACTTATGTCTAGTGTAGTGGTTGATTGATTGTGTCAACTTAAGACATTTAGAAGCTTAACTAAATTGGGTTAGCAATTCTATACCCTAGGGTGTAGAGGACCCACCCTAGGGTGGTTCATCTGGATGGTATAAAAAGGAAAGAGGAAGGAAAGATTTTCAGAGGAGCTCCAGTCTTTGTTTTCAGCTTGGACATCATTGCCTGGCTTCTAGTGCAGACTTTTCAGCTTCTGCCTTGGATTCTTCAGATGTCCAGCATAGATTCTTCAGCCTTCCACTGCATTGGTGCAGACTTTCATGGCACACTGCAGTGAACTCCAGACCTCGGACTGAGTCCTTCAGCCTCCAGTGTGCAGTCACCCTCTGCACGCTTCCTCATCCAGCTCTGACCACTGTAAGACAATCTTGTCATTTCTTACACATTTGTACATCTTGTGTTGAATCTGTTTTCTCTGGTAAAACCCTAACACAGTAAGGTACTTATTAGGAGGCTCCATTCCTGATTGAAGAGGGTCCAGGTCAGGACACATGGTGAGGCTGCCCCTACAAAGAAGTCCTCGTTGTAGACCGCTTGATCTGACTTCAGTGTTTCTGGATCTTAGCGAGGGGACAGGGGGAAGGAGAGGACATTATTGGCATCTCAGACTCCCAGGTCTGTAAAACCTGCTCTGTGTATTCAACAAGAGTTTAGAGATCAGAACAGTGGCTGGGGATTTAGCTCAGCAGCACAAGTGCTTGCCTGGCAAGTGCAAGGTCATGAGTTCAATCCCTGGTACAAAAAAAAAAATCACTTAGAGCAATGGAGGTGGCCTGGGCTGGCTGAAAGAAATTAGGAAACCTGTGGATCTCCTGAGACACTCAAGCTCCAGGTGCTCTTTGGGGCTGTTTAGATATACATCCTTGCTGGATCTGAAGGGTTTGGGGTGTGCTATGGGCCCCATGTCCGTCCTGGACTTTAGCCTTATCCGTAAGGCTCTAAGCACTGTTGATAACTGAGGAAGGTCAGCAGCGCGCTTCTGAGGGTTGAGGTGGTCAGCCCATAGGTCCTCTGTGGGTTAATCTTTGCCTCTGCCTCTGCTGAGATCCTAACAGAGTAGGAGATAAAGCTGAAGCCTCTCTTGCTAAACAGTGTTGTCCCCAAAGTAAACACAGGGTTTGGTGAATTGAGGGTTGTGGGACACTGCTGAACAGATAGGCAGACATGACGAGTGGTACCCCTGATGTCTGGTACCCCCACATTTCTCACTACAGTCAGCAGAAGCCAGTGAGCAGTTTTCTAGTTGAGGAAGCAGGTTTGTGCTTAATCTCCTATTAGAGACCTGCAGGGTGAGCAATCTGCCAGCCCTCAATCCCACTGAACTCTGTGTCCCTGACCAGCCCGGAGTGGCCAGCACTGGATTCAGAGTTCAGCCCTTGGTCAAAGCCCTTGTGTCTCTTACCCCCTTATCTCACAGACCTCCTGCAGAGAGGAGGTCCGGAATCAGCCCTGTCGAAGACCACTCTGGTCCCACTCTAATGCAGATGGGGAGGTCAAAGTCCCATTGCAAGGCAACGTAGAGGCTACTGAGTTAACAGGGCATCTACCAGGAGGAGGACTCAGTGAAAAACATGGATGCAGGACCCCTGCTCAAGCTTATTTGCAATTTCAAGGTAGGAACAGCAGGATACTGAACCTTGAACACAGTGCTCTGAGGCGCAGGTGCTCAAGTCAGGCATGGCTGTCTGTTCTTCTCACCCCAGCCGGCTCCTGCGGGAAGCAAGGCCCTCACATTCCACCATGGAGGGGACCCCTACCCACACTTCTTTCCCTGGGTCTGAACCTCAGGCCTGAGCCCATGGTATGACCAACATTCTTTGGAGCAATCACACCTGAACTAACGCTGCCCCTGGAGTTCCACATACTCAGTACCTGATACCCACAAGAGAGAGAACTGTACCCACAATCTCAGCTATAGGAGAGACTGAGGTCAGAGGATTATAAGTTCAAGCCCACCCTAGGAAACTTGGAAAGACCCTGTCTCAAAGTAAAATATAGCACTGGCAATGTAGGTCAGTGATAGAGCAGCTGCCCGACGTGCAAAAGGATCTAAATTCCATTGCTAGTATTGCAAAATAGTAAGATAATTTTAAAAAGAAATGCATAGGAAAAGGAAGAAAGAACAAACAGCCAAAATTGAACTCAGGACTCTCGTTTGTCAGTCAGGTTGCCCTTCCCATCTGGTAACCTCCAGGTGTTACACAAAAAAATTTCTCCTCCCCTTTTCCCAAGAAGTTTCACTCTCATGGTGACTCCTTGCTCTTTCTTCCGCCAAGTCTCCTGAGGAAAGGGCCCTTCAAACCATGGAGGATCTGTCTCCTTCCCTAGCAACCTGCTCTCCAGCAACCGGATCTTGTCCACCCGTCCAACCCTACACAGCTGGGATCCTCTTCCAGTAGGAAGGCAGCTTCCAGTCTGGGCTGTCCCCTGCCCCATCTTTTCATAAGTACTCAAGGTCTCCCCTTATTTTCCAATCCCAAACGACTAAGAGGAGGCTAGCTGTGCATTGTAGCAGGTAAACAGGAAGAGAAGGGGATATCTGGGAGATATCTAGCATCCTGAGATGCAGGATGCTGTATCAGGGAGCCAGTCTATGGTCAGAAGGTGAGGGATTGGCACATGGGCCTGTCCTTGGCAGCCTACCTCTTCTGCTGCAGCATGTAGACCTCATCCAGCTGCTGGTCCCTGTCTTGCTCTCTGACCAGCCAGAAGCTTAGGAGTTTCTGGAACCGGATCCAAGGTCCTTTAGCCCCCATGTCTCTTGCAGGAACTGGGAGGTGACTGGAAGCTGATAAAAGGAGCAGGTGGAGAAGCCAGCAACTGAGAAGAAGCAGGATCTGCTGGATCAGAACCTGGGTGAGTGTAACTCTCCTTGATAGGTGTGCAATGTGGGATATGCAGAGTGATTGTGTTGAGGGACTGGCCACCCAGCAGAGGGAGAGGCACTTTTTCTGCAAGGGGAGGTGCTCTTTATAGAGCACAGCCTGGGGGCACAGGGCTTCAGAAGGAGAGAGAGGCCAGGGAGGGGCCTCCTGATTTCCTGGAGCCTGTGATTGATGGGGGAGGGCTGAGGGTGGGCAGAGGAATTTGGAGAGGGAGCAAGGACAAAGGTGTGTCCCTCACACAAGGAGTGCAGGACTGTAGGAAGTGCAGACCTCCAGCTCAGGGACCAGACCCATCCTGGTTTAATTAACCCTGGCTGTTTTCCCTTACAAAATCACCTGAGACCTTTGCATCCCACTTTCCCAACCTCTAAAACAGGAGTAACAATTACACCATTCCATGGAAGGGAACGTAAAGTGTCACCTGTCTCAAGACCTCACCAACTGTGGATTCTCCTGCCATAGATGGGCTCAGAACCCCCAGTTGTTGCTTCTCTGAGCTCCACAGTTTGATCTCAGCCTTTCAGTCACCTCTGTCTGCCACTCCGTAGCCCCTCACAGAATCCAGCTCAAATATGAGTGTCTGGTTTTCCCCACCCCAGACCACACTCTCTATAAGGAGATCTCACCCCTTGCCAGGTTCTGGATCCACACAGAGCCCACTCTCAGGTACCTGGAGATGCAAATCCCAGGGAACCCCCAAGAGGCCCTGAGTTTCCATAAGGCTGAACAGCAGGAATCAAGCAGAAGTAGAGGATAGTGAAATGTTGAAAATTTTCCAAGAATGAGACAAAGGGAGTAATGAGTAAAGACAACAGCATTATATCATTTTATTGTATGACAACTTACCATTCTGTTTTCAAAAATTCATATCAATACTATTGAACTGTAGTTGTTGGATGAATCTGTGAAGTCAGTGGCAACAGTGCATTCTTCATCTGCTGAAAGAAAAGGTACAGAGAGGGTATGCAATGACCAGAATTCCCGGGCTGTAGGCAAAACTGAAGCTGAATTTAAAGTTCCTGGAGTTCCAGGCTTCCAGTAAGTCCCTTTCCAGATCTCTTTGCTACTTGGGAAACTTCTGGCCATAAGGCTGAGAGAGACTTGGGTAAGGATATTCTTGGGACCCTCCCTTTGGGCAAGAGGCCTTTGGGGGTGGGTCCTGCCTCCTTCTGTTGCTGTAAGAAAGAAAACTTTGCCCCAGATACTTGGGAATAGACAAAAGAACCTCTAGAGGAGGACAAGAACTGAAAGGGTAATAAACAAGGAAAGGAAAAGGAGGTATCTGAGACTGGGAGGGCTAATGTTCTCACCTAGCCAGTGGGGAGGGGTCACCTTGTGGGAAATGTTTCTGCCTCCCAGGAGGTTAGGACTGTGTGGGTGGTCATGGTCCCTGAAGCCTAGAGACTTCCAGTCTAAGGAAGCATAGGTGCATAGGAGCGATAAGGTTAAGATGGGGGTTGTAGATGTGCTGATAAGTAGGTGGCAGGCCAGGAAAGGAGCACTGGACCCATAAAGCTAATCCTCCAGGGGGTGGGGGTGGGCAGGGGTGGCAGAAGGGGAACAGCCTGGTCACAGCTGCATAGAGCAGGTATACAGGGGGTCGCCATCAAGGGCACTGGCCACAAGTCTGAGTTGGAAGAAAGGGGGACCCATTCTTCTGGCCCCCATCCATGGATCTTCAGTCTCTCCCTTGATTTTTTTCCACCCTCAGTGTCCTCTGCAAAGAAAGGGGCATGGACCAGTAGCCTGGGTGGGGCACAGGCGGCCCCACCTGTCCCAGCTGGTAGACCAGAAGTCTGCGTCCGCCCCCCCCCCCATCTCTTCAGTTTTCCTCTCCTCCCTCAGCTCATCTTGACGTCAGCCTACACTGTCTTCCTTCTGGCTCCTCTCCTTCTACCCAGCCGTCCCCTACTAAAGCTCACCTACCTACTGCACCACTTTCCCCCAGGTAGCAGCTACCAGGGGAATCCTGCAAGCAGAATGCAGCCAGGAGGTCAGAACTGGAGCTGGGGGCTCCTTGCTCCAGCACAGCAAAGCAGCCTGACCACTGCATTCCTTCTTGGTAAGGAGGAACAGAAAATGCACTTGTATTTCAATTTTTAGAGAATACACTGTCACCCCCAACTACCCATGGGCATCTAGGCAAAGGGTCCAAACAATGATGGTGATTTTTCTTTGCATCATAAATTGTTAGACATTTTAAAATACTTTTACCTATTTTATACTTCTGCAATAAGACAAAAATTTTCAGGAATTACTGGTTTCCTGAAGGGATCCACATGTTTGTTCTCCAGGAGTCAGGGAGATGCAAGGCAGGGAAATGGAAGTGATGGTGGTCAGTACAAGCCAGTTCAGTCAGTTTCGGCTGCCCCTCCCACTGCTGCCCTCCCCATTCATATCTATAGAGCCCAAGGTGGCTTCTCCTTGTGCCAGGGACACGAGAGGCTCCTTCTACAAAACAGCTAAGAGCAGATTACAGAATTACTTTTTTCCATTCATGCATCTTTCTCTGGATCTGCAGGTCACTGGGTGCAAGATATGGGTGAACAGGGTCAGTGCCTACTTGAAACTTTCCTCCCCATCAAGTGCCCTCGTGTACCAACCCCCAGTGCTCTGCCACCTGCTTGGGCCTCCAGGAAGTATATGAAAGCAGTGCCTGCTGTCTTCTGCACACCTGTGAGTGTGGATAGCATCCCTCCATGGAGTTCTGCCATGTGCTTCCTTTCTGCAGTTCCCTCTCGCGGGGAGAATGCATGTTTCTGCAAACCCTGGGCCATCCACGCATATTCCACAGACAGCAACAGAAGTATGAGCAGCAAATAACAGTTCCTTTCTTGTTGTCCCACCAATGTCTTTCTTTCTGGTTTCCCAGGGAAGGTAGTCATCCCGTGCACACATCCATAGTCCTCCAAACGTCACTGCCAGGAGGCCAAAAGGTCCGCGTCCTCCATGGCAGGCACTGGGGCCCCGAGGCAGGCTTTCCCCAGATCCACCGTGGGCGTCTCGTCCCCCTGCCTCTCCTGCAGACTGACTCCCTGGTCCTCCACCAAGGAGCTTGGAGAGGAGTCTGCAGCACTCACGGCTGAGCGTACAGAACGGGCCCGATGAGAGAAGACGGTGTTTCAGCCTGGAGGAGCCAGAGGGCTGAGGGTAGCAAAGGAGAACAGGGGGTGAGGAGGCAGAATGGCTCCTTCCTGGGGCAGACGCGCACCTCGGTCTCTCTGCACTCGGGTGCTTGTCTCTCCTGGCTCTGTCTCTGGGTGTCTCTTTCACTCTGTGTCCCTTCAGCTCCTCGTCTCTCTGTCACAACCTCTACCTGCATCTCTGTCTCTGTCTCTCATGCACACACGGCTTTCTCACTCTCCCTCAGCTCCACCCCATCCCGATTCCACCAGACCCAGTGTCCAAGTCAAGCACCAGGCAAGCCCAGTACCTGAGGACCCTTATTTCTGCCTCAGGTCTGGGACTGCTCCCCATAAGCCTCTCTCTTCAGAGTCTGCATGGAATACTGCAAAGCTGCCTCTTCATATACAAAAGTCTAAATTGTAGGCCCACTTTGCCTGTTGGCAGTTGTGTGGTCTTCAGTGACAGAATCATTCTTCTGTGAACCTCAGTTTCCTCATCTGTATAATGGGTACAGAGTGTTAGCTATTACTTTGGAGGACTGGTGGCCCTGGAGTACATGTGACAATACCATCAGATGACCCACACTGGCCATCCTAGAAGCCTCTGCCATCCCCTTCTGCCCCCCCTCCACCCTCCTGCCTGGCCATGGAATGCTCTGCTGAGCTGGAATGAGGGTCAGACCTGTGGCTGTGATGTCACAGAGCACATGAAGTCAGAGGTTTAATGGCAAAGAAGAGGCCAAAACGGTACCGCACAGGGGTAAGGGCTGGGACACGGAGCGGGCAGCAGCCTGCTGGGCACTGGGAGCAGGGGCAGGAGGTGTGGTGGGTGGGCAGCCCCATGACCTCCCTGGGCTCCCAGCCCCACAGGGCAGCACTCCTGGCTGCAATCCTGCTGCTGTTGCTGCTGCTGAGGGTGGAGGTGGTGGAGACTCAGCAGGGCAGCCCAGGCCCAGGGGACAGGAGCCTAAAAGAGAAGATGCCCCCTGCGGGTAGGTGAGGAGGTGGAGGCCAGTGTGGAGGAAAGGGCTGTGCCAGTCTGAGGTCGGGCTCTGGGCAGCTGCTCCGGGGAGGCTGGCTCTCAGGTGGGTCGGGGCTATGGCAGACCACGGCAGGTCCCTGTTATGGAGTGACATGAGGTGACATGAGGGCGTCACGTGAGTAGATCTGGAGCAGGACTTCCTCACCAGCGACGGCACGGGCCAGCTGCAAGTGCATGCAGCTCCTGTGTGGGTGAGCACACGTGTTTGCTCAGGAAGAGGCTGTGGTTTTCGCCACACTGGAAGGTGGGGTCGCACTTTGGAGGAAGCAGCATTATACCTGTGTGTGTGTGTGTGTGTGTGTGTGTGTGTGTGTGTGTGTGTGTGTGTTTAGGGTCTTTGAGTCAGGCTGTGCTTGAACCCAGGTCAGAAGAGATCTCTGGACAGAGCACCACCCCTCTGGTCAAAGCCACGGCCGTGGCGAGTGGGCCAAATGCCCTTGGCCCTTCCGCGTCCTGATTTCTTCCCCGTTCTGGGTCAGGGTCAGGCTAGGAGCAGATCAGGGGCAGGCCTGCCCTTCCCTGCCCTTTCCTCCTGTCCCAGAGCAGGGCCAAGAGCAGTACGAAGAGCACTTCATGGCCTCCTCGGTGGGTGAGCAGTGGCAGGAGGTGGACATGGCCCAGCAAGAGGAGGACATCACCTCGGAGACAGCAGGTGTCCAGGACCACCTTTTTGATCTCGCTTTCTGCTTTAACCTGGCCAGCATCGTGGT
>PVJX010005325.1:0-86425 GCA_004027295.1 Dolichotis patagonum
CCCCCCCCCAATTCAAAGAACCTCTCCAAAAATGGGCATCTGAGATGAACACACAGTTCTCAGATGGAGATATACAAATGGCAAATAAATACATGAAGAAATGGTCATTCGAGAAATGCAAATTAAAACAACATTGAGATATTATCTGACTCCGGAAAGAATAGCTGACATCAAGAAATCAACTGATAACAAATGTTGGCGAGGCTGTGGGGAAAAAGGAACACTGCTCCACTGTAGGTAGGAGTGTAGACTGATGCAACCACTGTGGAGGTCAGTATGGAGAATTCTCAGAAGGCTAGGACTGGAAGCTCCATTCAACCCAGCTATTCCCCTCCTGGGTATTTTCCCAGAAAAACTGAAAAGATCATATCACAGTGATATATGTGCACCCATGTTCATAGAAGCACAATTTGTAATAGCTAAATCTTGGAAACAACCAAGATGCCTATCAACTTTAGAGTGGATGAAAAAGATGTGGTATTTTTATACAATGGAGTATTACTCAGCTATGAAGAAGGATGATCTTGAGGCCTTCATAGGTAAATGGAGACAACTTGAGACTAACCTCATTAGTAAAATAAATAAGAATCATATTCATAAATATCACATGTGTCTCTAGTTTAAAAAGTAATAACAAATGTAGGAGTAATAAAACCCAAAATGTATAATTGCTACTGTAAAAAAGAGAGGAAAAGAGGGTGCTCTAAAGGATATAATTGCATGTATGTTTAAGTGAGTAAGATTAATGACCATGTTACTGTTTTTGTTAGATCATGGAGCAGAACTGTTAACAGTCTCATTGTTTGAATGTGTACTTTGTATGTTTTAACTTTGTAACTTGAACAACTATTTCCACGATGACAGTATGTAAGTTATCAAGTAATGATTTCTTAGTATTTTTTGTTCTTTTCTTTTTTTTCCTTGGAATTTTGTATTGTTGCTATCCTTTTTCTATTTTGTTTGTTTTGTTTTGTTTTTAAACAAAATTTTAAAAAAGAACAAGGTTGAATGTAACAATAATTGCCCTTGTTTTGTGCGTTAAAACAGGAATGTTGTAGAGTTTCATCATTATTTACAGTGTTTAATGCAGCTTTTTATTAGATGCTCAGTATAAAGAACCAACCTTATTGCTAGTATATTAACTTTTTAAATCACAAATGAGTACTAGTTTATACATTGATTTTTCTCCATCTATAGATATGAGCATATAGATTTTGGTCTAAATTTGCTACCATACTGAATATTTAGAGACTTTTCTCATTAAAAAAAAAACATAATCCTTGCATTTCCCCAATAAATAGTACATAATCATAGCACATTTTTATACTTCTAATACTCAATTTGCTAATAAATTTTTGGAAGTTTTGTATTTTTTCAAAACAATTATTTATGTTCTTTTTAAAGTTTCTTTATCTAGCCCAGTCATCAAGATTATATAGCATAAAATTGTTTTTGTGAGATAGACATCTCTTCTAAATGTTCCATAAAACTCTGTCTTGTAAAGCTGTATAGACCTGGTATCTCAACATTGGATCGGGAAATGGCAGACCAGAATTTTGACTATTAGCTCATTCCTTTAATCATTACTATTTTACTCAAGTCTTCTAATTCTCCTTGAGCACACTGTATAAATCTCCATTTTCCTAAAAAAATTATATGTTTTATCTATTTTTTTAAATTCATATATTTGTTGATAGTATACTCTAATACTTTACAATCTATATTTGTTGGGTTAGTTGCTTCAGTTTTATCTCTATTTTGCTCCACTCATCTTTATTATTTTATGATATTATTTAATGCTTATCACATATTTTAAAGTTTCACATCTATTACTTCTTTTTCTAGAACTTTTGACTGTAGAAAATTGTAGAAAGGATATTATGAACCCCATGTACCTGTCCCATTTCAAAAGTAGTAAACTTTGAGCCTATTTTTATTCACTTCCTAACTTCCTCCTACATCCTACTATCCCTTAATTATTGTGAGGTTAAAGAAAAATCAGACACTATTGCATTCCATCCACACATCTTGCAATTTAGAGACTTAAAAGAGCAGGGCTCTTAAAAATATGACTATGTTTATGTTGTCATTCTTGCAGATATAAAAAGTTTAATATCAACAGATCTATTCAGTGTTAAAGTTTCCTTATTTTCTCACAATTTTATAGTATTATTTTCTATCAGGTATTTATTAAAGTCCATACACTGCAACTGGTAAATATATTTTAAGTCTCTTTTTATCTGTAGTTTTCATCCAATTTATGAGTTGTGATATTTTGTTGTTTGAAGAAACTTTTGAGTGTTTTATACAATGTTCCTTAGTCTGGAATTTGCTAAATATATGTTACTTTAAATAACCTTCTGTATCCAGGATTTCCTGAAAGTTATTGGTGACCTCTATAAACCCAATCAAATAAAAGTTCGATATTTTGAATGCCATATACTATGCAACATGAAAATATATGTAACATCTCATTGAATTACTTTTTGTAACATTAGCAGTCAGTGATGACAAATTGCCTATAAATACTAAAGTTGAAGTTAGGGTTATGAGTTCACAATCTTGAATGTAGTACTCCCCAAAAAAGAAATTTATCTTCATCAATTATGCAATGACCCTACTTACAGTTCAAACAAAACCATAGAACAAAAAAAAGTAAAAATGCTTGATCTTTCCCTTATTCATCATTTTTTTAAATTTTTGAGTTATATTTCAATAGCTTCTAAATATGTTAATCATTGTGTGTTTATGGATTCACACATTTAAGCATAGTTCATATGTTATAATATTTATTGATTCCCAAAATGTTCCGTCTCTGGCCAATGAAAACTTTAGCCATTAAGTCTCCTTGCCTATTTTTTTCAGTCTTTGCCACTTTCTTGATTTCTTCATCTTTTTAATTTAATTTTTTAAATTTTTTGTTAGCACATGTATGTATTACACAATGATTACATTTATCATGGGGAGTTTGCACGTGTACATAACATACCCTAATTCTTTTTGCTATTGTTGCTCCCTTCCCCCTCACATTCCTCCCTTTCATTTGCCAAAGCTCTATTTTCATTTTTTTCTTCAACTCTATCTTTTTAATCCTTTTTCTCTTCCTGCCTCCTCTCTTCCTCTTGATTTCTGGTGTAACTAGATATTCCAGGCTCTTATAAATTCCTTGTGCTGGAAAATCTGTATTCCACCACTTCTCCATGGATTCATGGCTTTTATTGATAAAATGGCATTTAGAGACCATACTGAACACAAGGAGTGCTCATTTGTCATTTGACTGATCTTTCTGCACCCCCAGACTTTTTCAGTGAACACAGCTAGACAATGATCTTTTAGAAGAAACGTCAGAAATTTTTACTGATAATTCTAATTCAAATCCAGAATTTCTACTAAGTCATATTGATCTCACATCTACATCCTTTTATCCCACACTGAAAACCTTGATCTCAGTGACACTGACATAAAATATTCATTTTCTTTATTTCCCAACACATATAACACTCAGAATGATAGTACCATTAAAAGCATATCTTGATTCCTTTTGTCCTACAACTATGTATCTCAAAATGTAGGCAAGTTTTTTGGAAAATAACCGGGAATACTGCCTCTCTGTAGTTTTTGCTTTATTATTTCCTGTTGTTTAGAAGGTAATTATACAATTTCCTGTCTATGGACTGTCATGCTTTGTACTGAACCTTATGTGTATTAAAACTTCTATATGTAAGGTCATCGCTAATACTTAAGAGAAACTGAATAGCAGAAGTTTCCTTTCTTTGCACCTTGTAGGACACTATTTTATCAGTTCATTATTTAGTCATTTGTTCTAAATGAGATTTGCTGTCCTTCCACATGTTTTTCACATCTAAGTTTCCACCAAGTTTGTTAAACTCAGTCCTAATCTATTTTGATAGTATAAATTTCCTTTAGAGTAATTGTATATTTCCTATACTTTCTTTTTATATGTCTTAAATATATCCTAATATAATTTAAGAAAGATATTAAAAATTAAATTTACACCTCAACCATTTGATTTGCAAGCTAAGGAGATGAAGTTTTAAAATGGAATACTTTTAAAATAAATCATAATTAATTAACTATACAAATATATGAAATAAATTTGGATACAGAGTTAGATGACTAATTACAGTTCAGAAGGGTTAGAAATTGTAATACTATTTTTTTAGGTTGGTTAATATAATATTATAATTGGGGTTGCTTTGATCAAAATGTCAGAGACAATAATTTTTCAAGCTTGGATGATTGTGAAATCATACAATTATGAGTATTAGCAGCTTAATATAAAATGTGATGCTGCCCACAAAGTTAAAAGAAATTATTTTTGTCATAATAAGCTATATTAATTTAATTAGTTATGTATATGGTTATCTCATTTGAAAATGAAAGCAGAGTGGTAGTTGATAGATCTAGTGCTTGAAAGAAAAAATGCTTTTGATATTAGAAATATTTCCATAAGAAAAATGTTTGACTCCATAAATTTCATTATTTCATGTTACAGGTTTTCTAAATTTCCCTCAAGTCATGTTTTCATCCATTTCATTCCTGGAGCTTGGCAATGTGTTACAAACTGCCATTCCTTGAGATACTATTCATGCTTCCTCTCCGAGACTACGGAAATGACATTTCACTTTGCTTCCAGGCTTCAGCTACACTGTCCCTAGTCCACCCTCCACATTGACTCCCAGATCATCTTCTGCTACAGAGATACCGGACCAATACCTCTGTGTTTCATTGTTTTATACTCTGTATCATTCTTTACACTAGTAGTCCCAAACTGGGGGTCTGTGATCCATGTCCATTCAACAGATATATTTCTTGGGCTCATAGTTTTATACATGTTTTAAATATAATTTGCTTCCAAATTTAAAAGTAAGTCAAGTCCACATAAATTTTTGGAAATCTGACTTTCCTTAAAAAGTTGAAAAGAAAAATGCTGGTCCACACTCCTTCCAGAGTGAAGCAGGGGCCACCCACTTTAGATGAACTCATCAAAACTTAGTTGATCTCCAGCAGGCAGCCTGCACCCCCTTAGCTGGAATCTGGGTTTATGCTCTCTGAGAGGACCAGATCCAGATCCAGTATTTTTCCTGAGAGAGAGAGCGAGAGCGAGAGCGAGAGAGAGAGAGAGAGAGAGAGAGTTAGAGTCCCAATATCCCATTCAGTGTCCTAACTTGCTTCACCAGGCTTCACCTTCCAAAGGTTCTGCCGCCTTCCAGTCTTTCCTACAAGATTAGGATGGGCTGAATTATAGTCCCCAAAGATATGTACGTGAGAACTTCAGAATGTGACCCTATTTGGAACAAGGATCTCTGACAGTATCCTGTATTAAGGCAGCTTTCTGTATAATGACAAAGTAACACAAGGAGAAAACACAAAGACACACAGAGAGAAGCAGGTCATGTGTAGACAAAGACATTGAAGCCTTGGTCTTGAGCCTGGGTGCTACTGGAAGGTGGCAGATCCTTTAGGAGGTGAAGTCTGGTGAAGCAAGTTAGATCACTGAATTGGCTATTGGAACCCTAATTTCTCTCTCTCTCTCTCTCTCTCTCTCTCCCTCCCTCCCTCTCTCCCTCTCTCATTCTCTCTCTCTCTCTCATTGTCTCTCTCATTCTCTCTCTGTCTCTCTCATTTTCTCTCTCTCATTGTCTCTCTCATTCTCTCCATCTCTCTCTCTCATTTTCTCTCTTTCTCTCTCTCATTCTCTCTGTCTCTCTCATTTTCTCTCTCTCTCATTGTCTCTCTCATTCTCTCTCTCTCTCATTTTCTCTCTCTCTCATTGTCTCTCTCATTCTCTCCGTCTCTCTCTCATTTTCTCTCTTTCTCTCTCTCATTCTCTCTCTCATTCTCTCTCTGTCTCTCTCATTTTCTCTCTCTCTCATTGTCTCTCTCATTCTCTCTGTCTCTCTCATTTTCTCTCTCTTTCTCATTCTCTCTCATTCTCTCTCTCATTCACTCTCTCTCATTCTCTCTCATTCTCTCTCTTATTCTCTCTCTTATTCTCTCTCTCTTATTCTCTTATTCTTCTTCTCTCTCTTATTCTCTCTCTCTTATTCTCTTATTCTTCTCTCTCTCTCTCTCTCTCTCTCTCTCTCTCTCTCTCTCTCCCTCCCTCTCTCTCCCTCTCTCCCTCTCTCCCTCTCTCCCTCTCATATTCCAGACAGTTGTGAGGTGAAACCTCTGAAGCCATGAGACAGAATTAGCTTTTTCTATTCCTAAACTGACTGCCTCAGGTATTTTATAACAGACAGAAAGCTGAGTAACACACCAAGGAACACTAAGGATTGCTAGCAGCCACCAGAAGCTTCAAGCAAGACATAGATAGAGAACCCAGAAACAACCCCCCATTACTACTTACTTGATTTTTGACAGAGAAGCCAAAAACACTCTGCAAGAAGGATAGCTTCTTCAATAAATGGTGAAGACAAAACTTACTAACCATATGCAGAAGACTGAATCTAGACCCATATCTCTCACCATGTACTAAAATAAAATCCAAATGGTTCTAAAATCTAATTGTTAAAAAACAGAAATATTTAATCTGCTGGAAGATTAAATAGGTAAAACTCTTGAAGTTATAGGCAAGGATTTTCTGAACAAAACCCAGGTTGCACAGGAAATAGCATCAAGAATGAACAAATGGGATCATATCAAATTAAAAAGCTTAAACACAGCAAAAGAAACAACCAAAAGAATGAAGAGACAATGCACAAAACAGGGAAAAAAACAGAAGGCTAATACCTAGAATATACAAAGAAGTCAAAAAAATTTAGAACCTCCATAAAAGATGCAATCTAAGAATTCAAGTGAAATAAATAGGATCTTCATAAAAGAAATACAAATGGTCAATAAATACATAAAATACATGCATCAAGAAATGCTGTGGCCATTAGCAAACTGAAAATTCAAGCAATACTGAGACTCTTACTCTTATAGAAAGAATAACTATCTTCAAGAAATCAAATAACAAATTCTGATGAGTCTGTGAGGGGGAGGAAACCCTGTTACATCGTTGCTGGGAATGTAAACCTACTATGATCACATGGAAAAAAGTATAGATTCCTTTAAATGCTAAAAATAGAAATTTTATTTGAAGAAGCTATTCCACTTCTAGGTATCTTCTCAAAAGAGTTAAGACAACATATTACAGTAGTACATGCCTACGTACGTTTATAGCAGCACAATTTATAAAATTTAAATCTTGGAGGCAGACTATACGTCCATGAACAGATGAATGGATACAGCAAATGTGGCACATATACACAACCAAATACTACTGTGCCATAAGAAAGATAAACCTGAATCATTTGTAGGAAAACACAAGCACCTTGAGGCTGTGATGTAAGTGAAAGATATCAGAAACATAAGGTTAAATATTGCATGAGAAAGCCAAGATATAAATAAAAGAGAAAATATAAGAGAAATAATAGAAAGTAGGGAGACAAGTCTTTTTCAGATGGAAAGGGAGGGAGGATAGAAGGGGAGGAGGGACAGAGGCTAAAAACTATTAGATGCTTTTTGTACACATGCCAAGTCCCCACAAGGAATATAAGTATTATATACTGCAAACCTGCACTAATCCAAAAAAATTAAAAGAAAGGCGTGGAAGGAATTCTGTATCAGAGACTCAAGGGAATCAACATTGCCAACACCTTGATTTTAGAGTTCTGACCTCTGAAACTGTAAGAGAGTAAAATCTGCTGTTTGAAGCCACCAACTTTGTAGTCCTGTTGGTCCTGATAGCTATGGAAAATTTATAAAAGACTCTAAGTGATTTGGTCCTGGCTACTTCTCTGGGGTCCTCTCTTACCCCTCCTGTCTTCACATGTACCACAGTTTGAATACTCATATTCCCCTCCCATCTGTGATTTTGTGGCTATGTTTGTAATGGCTGCTCCCTCTCCAGGAGGCCCTTCACCTGTCTTCTTAAACTTCAAATCATTAACGTTATTATGCTCCTTATCTCCAGGCCTAAACTGAGCACACTGATGCTCCCCAGTGGCAATGCCATTCCTTTTGTACTACCATGGTGATTCAGCAACCCTTTAGCACCAGGGAATGTGTCATAGAGCACAATTTTTGCATGGACAGATGACCAAGGTGGGCGAGGTAGGATTTAGGGATAACTCAAGCCTTAAACCTAGATCAAACACATGCACATCTGCAGTTCCCAGTAGAGTTCCTGCCCTTATGGGAATTTAATGCTGCTTCTTATCTGACAGGAGGCAGAACTCCTATGGTAATGTGAGCAATGGGGAGAGGCTGTTAATGTCATGAATCTTCACTTGTTCACCAGCCACTTACCTGTGCAGTCAGATTCCTAATGAGCCAAAGATTGGATGGGGGCTTCTGCAGTACTACATCATCCTTTTGTACCTTCCACACAAGACCGAAGTTACTTCAAGAGTAGGAATCTTATGGAAAAAGTCATATTTGAACTGATTGTTGAAGGGGTATGAGGCATAGGTCTGTTTATTTCACCTTTTAACTCAGCCAATACCCACAGGTTCGGTGTATCAGGCACCCTGAGGTCTTTCTTTAGTATGGCTGACATTTCAACCACTACACTGTATGCAAAGCAGGATATTTTCCAAAATATGGGTGAGTTGTCACCCCTCAGTTGAAGGCCTTAAGAGCAAAGCCTGAGGTTTTCCCAGTAGAAAGAATTCTCCTAGAGACAGCAGCTAGGAACTCTGTCTGAACCTCCAGCCAAGCTGCCTGATGGAATTCAGATTCCAGACTGTAACATCAACTCTACCTGACTTTCTAGCCTGTCTTCAGAAGGCCAAACTTGTCTTAATCACAACTAGTGTCAATTAAATGATGTGCAACCATGATGAAGGCACTTGCAGAATCCATAGGCCTCATCTCCCAAAACAGATTTTGAACTGAAAAGTAGAAGAGCTACAAATATAGGGACTGTAGCTTTTGCAACACCTGCAGATTCCAATGACACTTAATTATCTGGGAGGTCAGTACCACATGAGAGGAAGGGAGAAGAATCAGATAGCAAAAGCAATACTATACCAATATACCTATTCCCAACATACTGTCCTTACTGGGGCTCATTGCTCTTGTTAAAGCTCCAGCTTCCAAAAAAGCACTCTAATATGTGTTCTGAGAAATTGTTTTTTTTCCCCCTCCTTTTAGCCAATAGAATTGTCAAAAATATGGGAATAGGAAAAAATAAATTTAGTTTTAAATTATTGAGCAAGTACAAGACACTTCTTCACATTAATTGTGCAATGAAATCATATTCTTCCCTTGAGAAAATTCATATTTTAAGTACAACTTTTCAAAATTTGACATTAAATCTACATGCTCTGAAGAACTATGCTGTCAACAGGGAGGACTGAATAGCACCTCATAACTGATCTTCGCTTTTCATGGTACTGAAACATAGCTTAATAGTTCCACTCATTTTGAATAACATTTTTTTCTTTATTGGTTCAAGTTAATCGGCCAGGCCACCATAAAACGCCTCTAGCTCTGGACACCAATCAAAACAGACGCATTCATGCAGACAAGGAAAGTTGTCATTGGAGGCTGTCATCAAGAATCTGTGCTTCTGTCATAAAAATGACAGCCAGGCAGGCAGACCTTAGGATTGAACAGCTGGGCACCATGCACTTGCAACTCAGCTGTAATCTTTATCACTAGATCTTAGTGGAGTTCCTCAGCATCTCTGAATCTTCATATTCTCATATAAAACAGGGCTTATCATACCTTCCTCATCAGTATGCAAGGAGTAAGCATTGCAGCCTATGAGATGCCTGGTACTGGAAAGGCCCTTCACAAATATCCATTTCATAGGCTTTGGACACTAGGAACACCCTCCCTACAGAGAGTGAGCTCACAGGACATGCTTTTTGCTACTTCTTTCATCCTTGCCCAAAACAAAGTGCCAAGGTAGAAAACAGAGGTGTAAGGATGATATAACAAAATTGCCATCTCTAATCTCATTTCTCCACTAGCCAGCAATACGACCATAACCTAGTCCTTTAACATTCTTGCATTCTGTTTTCTCCTTTGTAAAATGAGAAAATGGTTCTACATACCCATAAGCTTCCCTTGGTTCTTGAGAATCATGACCCTAGGCAATTTTTATTCAAACTATGAGACACTGCAAACACTCTCTAAAAAGGAATTACTGAATATTTTTTGTTTGTACATGTCCTGTATCATTAGATAATGATGATTATAATGATAGGTGTGTTATTTCTTGTTATTTATTAAAAATGTACATTGTTTTGATTCAGCTCCCTAATGGCCTTTTGTCAGTAAGACAAATCTTTAAAATGCTAGTAACAAAAATATTGATAGTTGGGTAGAATAATAACAAACTGTACATGAGATGACAAATGAATAACAAATAATTTCATCCTGAAAGAGAGATATCACTTAGCCTGCTGAGTGACATTGGCATCCCTCAGTACAAATATGCAATGCTTTTTCCAACTGATACTATAATGTCTCATGATTTTACTTTTAAAAATACTACACCTTTGTTTGGCATTCCTGTTCTTCTCTGAACTCTGATCAAACAGTCCCACAGTTTGGCAAACTTGCTTATAAAGTACTGGAAGGATTAAAAGTAAACTTTTCAGCTTGTCTAAAAGGATCATGAAAACAGAATATTTCAATAGAGGCTCATTTGCTTTCACATTTGCTACCAGAAAATTCATGACTGTTACCAGGAATATTTATTTGCAAGAAGGTTGTTTTATATTATTTCACCTATCCCCTGTCTATTAAATCAAGTGGGTATAATTCATTGTTTGACTCTGCAAAGCTTCCCCTGCAGCACGTGATAGAGACAGGCTGGGGGATGACTGAGCACACAGCATGAAAGAGCAGCAGGAAAGGATGGTTGGAAGTGCTCTCCTCATCACAAATATGTGTCTTCAATATTTAGTTGTTGTGGCAGGAAAATGCCAACAAATACATGAACTGTAAACCATCTGGCTTGAAATATGTTCAAATATGAATGTTCATCTTGAAAAATGAAATCTATGGAATTCTGGCATCCACTTTGACTTTTGAGAGATGAACAGCTTGGATATGCAAAGAAGGGATTTCTACACTAGCCTTCTTAAACTTTAAATTTCCCTGAACTCAGAAGTTAAATGATTCACTACCTAGAAAGGAAAACTTCCCTTTCGCTTTTAAACTTTAACGAAAGCCACTGACAGCTTGAAAATCCCTGCCACTGTGTCTGCATAAGGATTAGTATGGCATTGTCTTATTTGCTGAGAAACTGAAAAATGAAGGAGGTTCTATATTTATTATTTAACACTAACTAACTTTTAATGTGTGTTAGGCACAATATGTAACATTTAAAGATCATGATAATCCTAGCTTTCACTGATTATCTAAGTGTAAAACTTAAAGTGGTAAAACAGGAGACTTTGAACCATACCATTTAGCTTGGAATAAGAATAAAGAATTAAGTCATTCTGCTTTCTTGGGACTTGGGATCCTCAGGTAACCCAGCATCAGGGCTCTCTGACTGACTTCAAGAAGGGTTTTAGTGACTTGATAATTGGAAAGAAGAAATGTGTTGCAAATATATATAACAAGTGAGGAAGATGAGGGAGGAGGATTGGAACCAAAAAAATATAGAAGGTTTGAGTACAGCAGACCAGATTAAGAGAGTTGTACAGGTCTTCCAGCATCCAGAGACTCTGGAATGCAGTCTTTACTACTCACAATGTCCTCACTTTTAAGTGATCCTTGCAATACTGCCTCCCCGGGCCGGGGATTTAGCTCAGTGGCTTATGTGCCTGCCTGGCAAGCTCGAGGTCACGAGTTCGATCCCTGGTACCAAAAAAAAAAAAAAAAAAAAAAGCAATACTGCCTCCCCGGCTACAGGGAAAAAGGAACACTTCTCCACTCTTGGTGGAAGTGCAGACTGGTGCAACCACTGTGGAGATCAGTATGGAGATTCCTCAACAAACTAGGATTGGAAGTTCCATTCAATCCAGCTATTCCCCTCCTGGGTATATTCCCAGAAAAATTGAAAAGGTCATGTTACAGTGATATATGTGCACCCATGTTCATAGCAGCACAATTTGTTATAGCTAAATCTTAGAAACAACCAAAATGTCCATCAATCACAGAGTGGATGAAAAAGATGTGGTATTTTTATACAATGGAGTATTACTCAGCTATAAAAATGATGATCTGGAGGTCTTTATTGGTAAATGAAGGCAACTTGAGAATATCCTCATTAGTGAAATAAACAAGACTCACATGAGTAAATATCACATTGTGTCTCCAGTGTAAAAAATAATAAGAATGGACAGAATAATGGTATCCAAAAAGTATGGTAGATATAAAAGTATAATAGATATAATAGATATTGTAAAAGTGAAAGGGAAGGAAAGTGCTCTAAAGGATATAATGGTAGGTATAGCTCTAAAGGTTATAAAGGATATAATGGTAGGATATAATGGTAGGTAAAATAGATGACCATATTACTGAGCTTTTGTTAGATCATTGAACAGAAGAGTTTGTACTGTCAATGTTTGAGTACCTAGCCACTTTTTATGCTTTGACTTTGCAACTTTAACAACTATTGTCAACAATATGTAATGTATCAACTAGCGATTTTATGTTGTTAATTTTTTTTAACTCTGTATTCTACTTTTCTTCTTGTTTTTTCTATTTTGTCTTTTTTTTACTTTTCTTTCTCTCTTAAAATAAAATAAAATAAAATAAAATAAAATATAAAAAAGAAATATTGTCTCCCCAACTACATCACAAACTTCCAAGTGACAGAAGCCAGACCTCAAATCCCCAGCTTGTTATGCTGTGTTATACATGCAACAATCTCAACAAGTACTTGTTCTAAGAGTAGGATGAATGAAAAGCACTGTGGCACAGGTAAGGAGAGGAAGCTTCAACTAAGTAATATGAACTAGTTTTGGGACATAGTCATTTTGAAATGATACTTGGAGTTTAGCAGAGAAAGCGTAGAAGTTCTGAACGGTACGATTGCAGCATATGTAAAATACAGAATAGATAAAATAAAGATACACTTAATTTAGCAAAAGTTAGCATATTGGTGGTAGTCTTCATTACACTTTATTTTTAAATTAGACAATTTTATGTGCATGCTCTTTGTTGTGGTGGTACTGGGGATGGAACCTACACGCTGAACTATATCCCTAGTTGTTTTTTTATTTTTTATTTTGAAATAGGTCTTCCTAAATCACTAACTTGGCCAGGCTGGGCTTGAATTTGCAATCCTCCTGCCTCAGCCTATCAGAGTTCAGGGATTACAGGAGAGAGTCACCAATCCTTGTTTGTATATGTTTTTGTAACTTTTTTCTTCTATCCTGCTTTTTCTTTAAAAATGCAATTTTTTTTCAACATGAGATCTACCCATTATAATCACATAATTATCATTATAAATGCTCCTCAAAATAATCATGTAAGGATTTGGGTCTGTATTTTTGCAATTTTTTTCTGTATTTCCTAATTTCTTTTTACTTTAATACTTATGAAAAGGCAAGAACATGATTAAGGCTTAGAGAGGATAATTTGGCAGTGCTATTTTTATACACTATGAATTCTGCTATATCTACAGGGAATCTAGATTTTAGTATGCAGCAGCAAAAAGCTACTAAGGTGATCAATCTTGCCCTTGAGGATCAAAGTGTTTCTTTACTGGGTGAATTGATTAACTAAGAAACTAAAAAGAACTAAAAATATAATGGAGTAAGTCCAGTTCAGGAAGGCAGCATGGCTTAATACAGAGTTTGCATTTATGTATACAAGCAATTAACCTACCTTTGTAAATCTATTTGCTCTGTTTTGCCCCTACTTTTTCCATTATAAAAGAAATGTTATTTTGAGCTTTACAAGGGAAAACTAAAACCCCACATCATCATTTGCAGCAGAATGGAAGAATCCATGAGTATATTCATTTCATGAGAAAGACAGCACCTTAGAAACAAATGAGGCAAAGGTCACTTCTTTTGTTCTGAGAAAATTCTGAGAAATGAGACACTACTAATTAGCAATGAAAATAGGTAAAAATAGATCAAATTTGGAGCTTTTGTATAATTTTAATAGATTTTGTTCAATTTCCTTCCTCCCTAAATGTAACTTAACTTGTTATTAATAACTATTAATGCTACTAACTTGTCCTTAGTTCTCGGGAAGTAACTCAGCTTTGATTTAAAGTTTTATCTGTACAGATTCCATCAGTGAATTCAAAACTGAGGCAGAACTTTTGGGTATGACATGCATCTCTGAACTTTCACCAGGTAAATTAAGGAATAATAAAGCAGCATGATGGTTTATTATAAAACTGAGGCACCTATAATGAATCCAACAGTTTGAACTACACTGTATTTTAGTGTGTGATGTAAGATGTTTTGTGTCTTCTGCGGTCTAATTGATTCCAATACTACTGGATAAACCAACCAACAATGCTATCAAGTTATTCTTAAACATGAAAATAGAAGAGTTGAGAAGAAAATATATGTCACCAATTACACAAAAATTTAAGCTCTGAATAAATTTTAATATAATTCAAAATTAAATGTTTCTTTGATAAGTGGGCTAAAAAATCATTCCAAATTTATGAAATAAGATAAATCTACCTTTCTGTCTACAAAAATAAAATCTATGAAGAGTTAAGGGATGAATTGTACCTTTGTAATATAACTATTAATCATTTTTGTATGCCACAATCATAAAACAACAATTCTAATAAAATATCACTTACATATTCAAAATGAAGAATAAACAAATAACATTTTAGAAATAAGAATGGAGCTATAATGATTATTTGTTCAATGTAAACCTTTAAATTATATTTTTACTGAAGTATTAGAAATATTCTGAGCAACTGACAGAATAAATTTGCCATATTATTTGGCACATGCTACCTTCCTGTCACTGTGATAAAATACCAGGCCTAAACAATTTAAAAGTCAGAAACAGTTTTTTGGCTCATTGTTTCAGACTTCAGTTCATAGTCAGTTGGTGCCACAGTTTTGGGTCTGTGGTAAGGCAAAGCATGTAACAGAGGATCTCTATTGACCTCAGGGAAGTCGGAAAACAAAAAGAGAAGATCTCGTCACAGAATCCCCTTCAATGGGCCACTCTGAATGATACAACTTCTTCCATGAGACTCCATCTCTTAAATGTCCTACCACCTCCCAGCAGTGCCACAATCTGGTGACCAAGCCTTTAGCACATAGCCATTGGGGAAGATTTGAGATCCAATCCATAATAAGCAATACCCGTTTCTCGTTTATAGTAATGTGTGAAGAGTACACAAGGATGGGAAATTTCAGTATTTCTTCATATTCACAGAATCTAAAATAGAAGATAGCATAAAACTCTGCATGTAGTCCCTCTGAATTTAGTTTCATAACCCAACTGAATAAGGCTTCTAAGATATGTAAATCCTAAGTACTTCAGAAATACCAAATCATTTCATCACAGAAGATTATTGGCTTAAAGAAATTAATATGAAGACTTTTCTATTTTTTCCTCATTGTTAAAGAAGCTACTAAAGATATTTCACAAACTGTATTCTAATCTTAAATTAATACTGTCAAAATACCTATGCTTTTATATATTCCTAAAGCCAAAAAGTGTGATATGTATGTGTACCAATCCCCACGATGAATATATTCATTGTGTACTGTAGACAAATACTTACCAAGGTCTATATAAAAAAGAACAAAAAACTTTAAAATTTTCCTTTCCATCTTAGTTATATGTAAATTTTAAATAAAATATTTGGACCAGAACTAGCCAGACAATTGCTTTCATTGAGATAACTGGTTACCAGAGTACACAAAATCAGACAATTACCAGGCACCTATGCAGCCACTCCTCAAATGCCAAAGTATGAAAAGACATATTCTTGTTTACCTCTTGGGTACACCAAGTAGAATTAGAATTAGGAATTCCATCTATCTTACCAAAAAAAGAACTTAATTTATATTTTTATACCCACACTTTTAGCTTTACAAGTGATTTCTTTTTAGAATATTGTTTTTCACCATGTTCTGAAAAATTATTTAGCCTATATTTATATGGGCCTCACTGTTTGCCCACTCTAGATAGCTTTTTTTGAAAGAGAGAGGAACAGAAGAAGCAAAAATAAACAAACTAGACAAAGTTGAAATGAAAGCACATTGTTGTATGCAGTTTTCAGCAGTCAGGTTATTTCTTAAATTTACATACAGACTTATTATCATCTTGACTGCAATCATGTAGAAAATGAATGGTATAACGTACATGAAGACAGTTTAATAAAATGAGCTTCTTTTCTTATGAAACCTTGAAGAAAAGAATCATTAGACAGAGCCTTGTATTTACCCAGGTCATGAGGCATGCCACTGTGGTGATGTGCCTTTGGCAAGCAGTCTTTAATTAGAAATTCTTTGAGAGCTGCTCGCACTCACTAGGTACTTCCCAAGACAAAAAGATGAAATAATTTAGTAGGGAAACCCTTACGAAGCACGCGAAATCCAGGCGCAGGTGACTAAAAGGAATAATTGGCTGGCAGCAACAGAGGAAAAGCACCATGATGGTGTGCTGGATTTTGAATGAAAGCCTCTCCATCATAGTAGTAGTAAGTATTGCATTTTGTTACTAAGCTTTAAATATTCCCATGTAAGGAGGCGCTGATATTTCCAGATAACTTGTATAGGAACATTAAAAGTCTCAAAATATTATAGGTAAAAGACTAAAACTTATTAGAAAGTAGTTGACAAATATACTTAGAGTACCCATAAAGAATTGTGCAAAGTTGTCAGATTCACTTTTAATTATTTTTAAAGTCAAGTGGTTTGTTTTTGCATAATACATGCATAGTTTCTGTAAATCAAGTAAAATCTTTAAACTAGTCAATGAAATTGGAATATTTGCAGAGTACTTTAAAGATTCCCACCTCCTTCTTGTCATCATGTTCAAGCGAGGTTGACTAAAAAAGGCTACATACTTTTCATTACATTGCTTGAAGTTACCCCATATGAATTTCAAATCTTTATTTCATAAACTTAATCATTGTAAGCTCCTGCTAAAACTAATCTGGAAGAAATAAATATATGAAGCACTTCTGATTAATCTTGAGAAGCTTTACATTTCACTTTTAAAGAAGAACCTGAGGAGATTCCAGGTAGAGGAAAAAGCTGAAGGTGGTATCGATTGGCTCTCTTCTCACCCTCTCTAGCTCTCATGGCTTGGAGTGAATTTGTTTCTGTTCATTGACACATTCTGTTGGTATGAAGAGGAGAAGTCTTTCTTTTATACACGAGTTATCCTTGGTGTAAGTAGACTTGGTGATTGTGCATCATTGTTTTAAGAAACAAAATATATTGCATTTCCCAAGCTTCCTTGTTTTCACTGCATCTCTTTCTGTTTCTTCACTTGTGGGCAGTCGACGCTGGCATGGGCACGAGCATCTGCACTGTGCCTGAATTTTAACTGCATGCTAATTATGTTACCTGTCTGTCGAAACCTAATCTCATTTTTGAGAGGAGCAAGTATGGTAAGTGCTAAAATATTTGAAAGGATCTCAGTTTTGTGACTTAGTAATACAAGTGTTACTGAAAGATGTAGTTTACTATAAAATGTACAGGAATTTTGTTTAAGCTTAGGTGTGTTTCTCTGCAAGAGACAGTAGAATAGTGAAAACTAAAACTCAATAACTGGTGTATCTAATTTGAGTTTTGCTTTGGCCGTTGACTTCCTACATGACATCAACTCATTGCTCAACCTTTTCCTGATGCATCTGCTCCACTGAGATGGATACATGATTATAACAGGTTGCACTATTACTATTTTTGGTTGAAGAAGACAAATAAGCAATTGACCCAAGTGCCACCCAGGAAGCATCTGAGCTCTGACCACAATCACAATCTCAGCACCTGAATTTCAGTATGTCAATTTCGACATTTAACAGTAGTAATGAGACATTTACTACTTACATCAGTTTTACTATACTTGTGTTTCCTGTTAAACAGAATAATATACAGAAAATAAGACTTGAACAATCTTTACTAGATGTTACAATTTATTATATAATTATGATTTGTATGACTATTAGATACTATAGATGTGTATGGAACCTTTTGTGTATAATAAGGAATGAGTTATAGATTACGCTAAACACATAGCTGAGGATAATGTTCATCACCTTCTAAATAAAGAAGCTGAGTAAGTGTAGTCACTAGGCTTATTCCAAAGTTTTGAATTAAAATTTCAGGAAATTAAATATCAATTAAATTATATGAATTAAAATATATGAATTAAAGTTTCAGGAAATTAAATATAATAATAACATTTTATTTTGCTGTTTGCCTAGTTGTCACTGACTTTTGTATCCTGTAGCCTCCCTCTTTAAAGAAAGAGTCTGAGGCTCCCTTAATTTTCATGATGCTGCTGTCACTGTGATTGTCCTCTAAATAAGACTTTTATTCATTTCTTGTTACTCTAGTGCTGTAAGGGACCTTGGAGGAGGCAACTAGACAAAAATCTCAAATTCCACAAGCTAGTCGCCTATGGGATAGTTGTTAATGCAAGTAAGTACTCATTAATTACATAATGGGTTTTATAATATTTAATGTCAAACTGTATAAAATTGTCTTAATTCCCCCTCCCAAATCTCACCTATAGGTAAAAGAAATTTTCATCTTCCATCTGACCACATAAACCTTATGCAAATGGGTTTTTCAATTTCCAATTTATACATTTCTACTAGTTTTTCCATCCCAAGCCCTCAATTTAACAAAGTAAAGTTGATGAAATTTCCTTATTATTTGTGAATAATTTGGTTAGTTGATAATACAATGGTAAATATCTACTTGAAAATGGACATTTTGTTATTCAATATAATTCACATCAGAAATAAAATTGACCCATGCTCCAAATCTCACTCATAACCATAGGAGAATGACTATCAAATGGTATCAGGGACAGTAAAAAGAAAAGAAAGATCATTTGAATTAGATTCTGAGTAGTATTGAGCTATTGGATATAAGAGGATCTTGAAAAGATAAGAATCTTTATTGGCATATAAAGTGGTTTGTTATTGTTATACTTCTAACTCAAGAAGGCAGCAGAAATTAGCATCCAAGGCTGGGGAGAGATATTACTAGAATGAAGAGGGACAATGACCAACTGGCTTATGGTTTAGTTGGAAAGCAAAGACACTGAAACAAAAGGCTACCATGATGATAAAAAGTTATGATTCAGGACTGTTTTCCTCAACTAATTTAACTATAAAATGTTTTTCTCATTTGTTTTTATCCTTTCATGCATAAAAAAATAGTGGAATAAAAGGAACACTCAAAACAAATGTGAATTTAATTAAGCAACAAGACATGACAGACGGTGCCCAAGTGCCAATTAACACAACTTTGGGTGTGCAGTGAGACATGAGGGGAAGATTCCCCCCACTGACTGTCTTCAATACCAGATTAAACAAACCCAAGAAGTGCTTTGCAGAAGGTCTTTGTGGTTTGTTAAGAATTTGGGGTAAAAAAGACATGATGTCCTACAGAGAAGCAGCTGAAGGATAAAGGACAAAGGACAAGGTGACTTCCCCTCATGTCCCAGGTATAGGACAGTGTGACAAGAGGCTTTGGTGGGTGAATGAAACCTAAGGAATGGGACCCCAGGGAACTAGACTTTAGTTCAGCAATGTAGTCCTTTTCCAAAGCTCAAAAACTACCTGAAATTAGAGTTAGAATAACCCAAGGGTGTACAGTTCTTTCTATTCCTTGTAAGTGGTGTCCAAGTAGAGAATAGGATGCTCCTAGGGAGGCTCATCAGAGAAGGAACTCAAAGAATCTCTAGGTTTCCTTTAAAGGCCTCAAGAATCCTTCATTTTGCATTAAAAGGAAGGGCATGCAGAACAAAAAGAGAAGATTATTTTCACCATAGGATAGCTTAAAGGCAGAATCAGACTCTAAGAGAAAGTTATAAAGACAGTATAGAGAAGACGGGACTGCCATCAAAACACATCAGAAAATGAAGTAAAGAATAAAGGAAAATATGTTTTGTAGAATATTTTTCTTTTTTGGATATGTATATTTCTTTATGTGTAATCATATATAAATAGTATAAATGCATCACTAAGTAATCTACTGAATATTTCCCATATGCAAGATGGTCTGATGGGGCCTTCTGACACTAATGTGGTATTTTAGGATGGAGTATAATTAAGTGTGGGCAGCAGTTGACTAGAACCAGATGACTAACTCATATGATAGCCTGGCTACTATTGTGTGATCTTAGATTAAGTTTCTCATGTCCTTTGTGGAATTAAAGAGCAGCAATACAATTTATCCAGCTCAAAGATATGTGTAGATTATTGTTAGAGCTGAAACTATTTGGATTTCTGTAGAATACAAGGTCGTTCACTTGCTGGTATTGCAAATAAGATCAAATCCAAATTCTACAATATGATAGATTCTTGCAATCTAACCCCTGCCCCTGCCCCAGTACAACTCTCACCACAACCACCTTGCTTTTCCCACTGCATGTGTATCCAGAGCTTTCTGTGCCTTTGCTTATACTGTTCCCTTCACCCAGCATGCTCTACCTCCCCTTCATCAACCTCCCTGGGTCAGATACCACCGTGTCCAGAGAACCCATTGCCAGGCCCACCTCCCCCTGTGGACTCCTGACTGTCATGGCTCATGTCACACTTCTTACCATAGAATGATAATTTTCAGACTTTGGTCTCAGGGACTAAGACCTCATGTGTCTTGGTTTCCCTAGTATCTGACACATAACAGGTCATTAATATATTTGGTCAAACTTAAGAATGAAAAGGATTTGGCCAGTAGAGAAGAGAAGTTCAAAGAATCACTGGAAAAAGTATAAGAAGAAACTACTTTAGTTGTTCAGGGAGCTGGGAGCAACTTTGGGAGAATGAAACAGAGTGTGAGGAGTGAAGTGATTAAAAATAATATCGTCATTCAGGATAATAAATGTACATTCTGCTGCAGAAGAAAACAGGATGTTCTCTCTTCCTCTTTGCCTCACAAATCCTTGGAGAGCATCAAATATTCTTTGCAACCTACTCCCTCCTGAACCCCCACTGCTCTGCAGGGTTTCCAACCATCTCCAGGGGCTCCACCAGCTCTCAGAGCTGTGTCTGAAAGCAAAATGCTGCAGGTCCCCACCTCCATGGCAACCAGCACTGCTGCTGTGGTTTCCATCCCAGGCAAAGGCAGGAGTGTGGGAAGAGCTCTACACTTCTCCCAAACACTGACAAAGCAATTATTACATTTCACATTAACTAAGAAATGTGGCTGGCAACTGTGCTTTTGGGAGGAAAAAAAAAAAACATGCCAAGCCTTGGTCTCATGGATACACCTTGCTTTTCACATTTCGTCCTTCTGGCATATTCACTAGGGAGCAGCAGCAATGTCCCTGCACTTATTTTATTAGCCTTGCCCATTATACGGCTTTTCAAATACCCGGCTGACTTAATAGAGGTGTGTAACCTTGGAAGAAATGCATCCACATGGACGTTTGCATGCCAACCTCTAATTTCTCATCCATTCCCCTAGAAGTTGAACTGTAGGCTTTAATTGGTCAGATCATTAAAGGATGTAATTAGAGACTGGGGGAAGTAGGCTGGGGAGGAGGAGGGAAGAGGCAAAACAATGGTATCTATAATCAAGGACATCACTGAAAAGGCAGTGACAGGAGCCCTTCTTTTGGCTTCCTGCCTTCCTGCTTGCCTGCCTATGATAAGAGCTGCTGGGGCATTTTTCACCCACTAATAAATCATTCTGGGGAACTATAACCCCACTGGTGGAAAAATCATAGTTGTAAGGCCTTCCTATTCTTATTAATGTGGATCTTTTTGGATTCTCTGGTCTATAGTATACCTCGAAGACCTTTCAGTTGAAAAGTAGTACTTTGAACCTGAGGTTCCATCAAAGGAGGCTGTAAATAGTGATCCAGGCAGCTCTTTCCTGCAAATTCCATGGCTTGTGCCTGCCAGGTTTCAGGGTATACAATTATCCTGAGTACAGTTCCTGATGAGTTACTAAAATTAGTTTACAAACATCAATAAACAGAATGGGGGCAGGTTGCGAAGAGTGAGCTCAGGATAAAAGTACTGAGAAAATAAAGATTTGGAAGTTCTGCAGTTAAAAAAAAAACAGGGAGGTACAAAGGCAAAACTTGTCAGGGCCTGATTACGATAAAATTGCAAATATCCATTTCTGCTTGGGATCCTGGGATTTTCACGAAGGCACCATCCCCAATCTTGTCCAGCAAGATTCACAGATATATACTACCAAGATCGTGGATCATCCTATAGAAATCAGATCACAAATTTGAAAATCTCAGCCAGATTCTGACTGCAGAACAGCCAGCACTTGTCCCTGGGTCCCTGTTTCCAAAGGCTGCTTAATTAGGAGGCGGCTAACTTCACAATGACTGTTATCACTGACAAGCAGAGAGAGGCAGCTAGAACTGACCATGCTTCCAAGATTCCCCTCAATTATGTTTCTTTTGATCTCCAGAAAAATGAGAAGGAAAGAAAACTTTTTCAGGACAACTGGCTCTAATTGTATACTTTATGATATTTTGGTTCACTGTTTGATTAAAAGCTCCTTATTTGAACTCAGAAGTTCACGCACCAATTAACTGTGTATTTGTACTGTTTCCAAGACTGCTGCTCTCTTTTGAAAGTAGTTTGGTGAGAAAACATAATTGTGCAAAGGTCCAAATATGGCACCTTTTCACCTAGCGCATTTAAGTGGGTGATCAAATGTGCATCTTGGGTTGTCCTAAGGGCACATCAGTGTGTACCAGGAAAAATCCCTAGGACACCAGATTAAGCTCACCTAAGGAGCTGATGGCACCGGGTTTACTGAAACGCCAAGGGCAGCATCTAAACTAATGTTGTTATTGGAAACAGATTAAAACATGACTTTCACATCTGTATTAATTTCATGTTAGTCTACAGATCCCATTTTGATGATAAATATTCCCAGTTAACTTCACAGAAATAACAGGAGCCACACAGCTGAAAGAGAGCTGAGATTGGTACAAAAGGTGATCAAAATATACAGTGAATATTTAAATTAAAAAGAATCTGTTACAGTAAAAGACACATTGCTACCAATCCCTCACTAAATACTTCCTTTTATTTCAAACACCCTTATCCCATCATTCTTGACACTTTCTGAGGCAGTTCTGGAAGTCTTTGTTCATCGATATCTTTACAAGATGTGATAAAAACTATTATGATTGTTGCTGCTAAGTACCATTCCATGGAAAGGCAAGCTCATACAAGCACCATGATGTGTCCCCATCCTCCTTATTACCAAATCTGGCACCTTGCAACTTATGACTCTTCCCTAAAGTCAAAATGACAAGGAATGGTAAATATTTTGAATTGATTCAGGACATCAGGCCATAACATCATAACTAAAGAACTCATGAAAGAGGACTACTTCAAAAAGTGGCAAGAATGATGAGGTACTTTCAAAGTTGGAAATAGTTTAAGGTGCTTAATGGCAATGTAACTTTCACCATAAAAACTTTTTAAAATTTAAACATTCACCATATATTTTAATCGCCTTGTAATTTTGTCCAACTCACCCCTTTTACAGTTGGCAAAACAGAAGCTGGAAGAAATTAGGTAACTAAGACGTATCAACTTCAGTATTCTTTCTGCTACAGACTCCTATTGAACTTAGTAGCATGAAATGATGTTGATAACTAAGAGAAAGAAAAATCAAACCACATTAACATTGTATCACATCTCTAAGGAAACTGTCACCACAACATAGATAGTATGGCTATTTGTACAAAAGAGGCTAAAATATATATAGGAAAGTATAGAAAATATGACATCTGAAAAAAGAGAAAAAACAATGTCTCCTTTGGTGATTATCAAGTCCCAAGAGTCCTGGATTTAGTTCCTGGTATCTTTAGTTCTGAGCCAAGATCACAATAAAATTATAATCATATCTAAGAGAGAAATAAAATATTTAGACAAAGAAATGATCATGATCAGGTTTCACTCTGAAAATTCCTGAGATAAATGAAATATTCCAGTTTTTTATCCTATACCTTGTAAAGTGAAAACAAAATAGAGGAAACTGAAGCAAAGGAACATTTAAGAGATGAATTTTAAAGCACATGAAAGTACTGGGGAGAATAGTCTTCATCATATTCCCTGGAAAGGTACCTCTTGAAAACTATCTTGGGCTTTTTTATACTACGTCATTAGTTTCCTCAGCTCTCTTAGGAGAGACATGGCAATAAGAATAAACAAATAGTTCAGTGTTTTTGTTCATTCAATCCACATATTTAAAAGTAGTCTAACATTGCCAAATTCTATGTGGAAATTAATGCAATAGAAAACAGATTGTGATCAACAACTCACTGCATAGAAGAAGAATGCTATAAAAATAGAATAATAAAAAGGAAAATTTATTCTGTATACTCTTTCTGACTGTCACACGTGAATTATGCAATGGTAAAGCAGTCCTTTAGCTTAATGTGAAACTCAGATTCTTTTATGGCTTGTATCTGATGTCCCCCCAAAGCCTCATGCAGTTATAGGTGGGGATTTTGGAGATGGCTGGCTATAGGGTGTGTGATGCTGGTATTAAATTGTATGATGCTGGGAATAAGGGTGCACAATTATTAAACTAGTACACTGTTATCTAGATATCCCTCCAAAGCCTCAGTTGGTCTAGGTGGGGCTTTTCAGAGGTGACTGGATCTAGAGTGTGTGCTGCTGCGATCCAGGATGTGATGCTGGGATTGTTTTGTGGTTTGATGCTAGGATTGAGGCTACCCCATCCTAAGTGTGAATGCTATGAACCCTAAGGGTGAGTAGCCTTGCCAGAGGAGCAGAAAGAGGGTCACTGCTGTCACTTGTAGCTTGTTGCTTGCTGCCTGTTACTTCACTGCTGGTTGCCTACTACCTGCCCTGCTTTGCCATGGACTGTTTCTTTTCTGTGATGCCTCTGCCATGCCACCGTGCTTTGGAACCAACCAACTATGAACTGAAACCTCTACCAACTGTGAGCCAAAGTAAACCTTTCCTCCTTTAACTTTGAGTGTTGAGTATTGTGTCCCAGCAACAAGAAAAGTAATTAAGACATCCCTTGATACAGAAGTTAGCATCTTCTGAGTATAGATAATGGGAAGGACCACCCTGGATGTGAATGCCACTGCCCAAAAGACAGATAGCCTGAATGGATATAAAGGACACAAGGCAGTCTTGCTGCAACCATTGCTTGCTGCTAGCTACTTTGCTGTCTCCTGCCTGCTCTGACAAGGAGCCTTTTTTTCTCTGTGATGCCCCTCTGCCATGCCAGCCTGCCTTGCAGCCAATTAACTATGGACTGAAACCTCTACAAACTGTAAACTAAGTAAAGTTTTCCTCCTTTAACTTCGCATGTAGGCTATTTTGTTTCAGGGGCAAGAAAAGTAACCAAGATAGCTTCCAACCTTGTATAATGGGAACAGCTCTAGTTCTTGTGTGGAGAGCTTTAGCCCATGGAGTAAATCAAAGAAAGCTAGAAGCAAAAGACATGGGTGTGAAAAGGCCAAATGAAAGCAACATTTATGCCAACCAACCAGAACTTCAGAGCCCCTGATCAATCAACTTTAGGAACAGGTCGATTCTACATTAAAGATTTCAAGAAAGCCATTCAAAGAATTTTATCTAAATTCATATCAGAAACTACTTTTGAGTAAACAATAAGGTATACTAATTTTTAAATAATTAAAACAATCAATACAGCCTTAATATCAATTTCTGGGCCGTGAAGTCAATAAATGGTTTTAACCTATCTCCACCATTAACATTTTAAACAGTAGTCTATAAAATAGGACTAATACTTGAGGATTAAATCTGATAATATACCTAACGTATTTATAGTAGTACCTGGTATATACTAAGCATTCAACTTTTGTTAGCTATAAGATATATTGTTTATTTTGTAAAGAGCGTGAGACAACTTTAGAAAATAGCAATTAGAAATACTGCTGAACAATGTTTGTGTTCAGTTTAGCAAACATTTCCCATTTTGTGTATATTGTATTGGAGGTGACTGTTTTTTACCTTTGTGGATACTGGGCTAAACAAGGCAGTCCTTGCATAAGCATGCCTGTATCTATTGACAAAATTACTTGTACTAATGCATTTTCCATAACTATACAAAGTACCTCCGGTTAAGTATTTTATAAAGAAAAGAAATTTTTTATCTCATAATTTTGGAGGAAATGCGAAACAATTTGACCCAGGTCTGGTAAGAGTCTGGATGACTGAATCATATCCTGTAGGCAGCACTGTGGTTATCACACAATGAGAAGGAGAGGCCACAAAATGAGATGGAAAACCAGAACACAGGTAAGGGCAAGCAAGGGCCTCCCATTAGACCTACCTCTGAAAGGTTTCGTTTCTCCACTTTAACACATTGCTGACCACACTTCTACCTACAAATCCCTAAGAAACAAAGTACAACTAGACCATAGAAACATCTAAGGAAAAAATACACAACCTGTTGGGTATGAGCCTCACTTAATTCAAGGAAGCTGTAAACATCACAGAAGGAAAAATTCTATCATGTTCTTTGCTTTTGGTGAGATTCAACTAAAAGTATGCTTGACTTGATTTTCAATTTGACATAAGCCTTAAGAAAATATTATATGTATTATATATATTATATGTAACAAATAATATATAATATATAGTAATATATTGTATATTATATTGTATAATATAACATATTATATATAATATATTATACATATACATAATAATATGTTATATAATATATTGTATAATATATTATATATTACTATATATTATATATTATATATCATACATCATATGTTATATATTATATATTTTATATATATATATATTGATTTCCTTACCCTTTATTATCCCTTTTATTTGCTGTAATTTCACAGTCACTCAGCAAATAATTACTACATACTTACTGATGATAAGCAATGTGTGAGGGGCTGAGGGTCCAATGATGACTCCCTTGGGGTCATGCAAATGTAAATGAATACTCATAATTTCTGAGAAATGCTATAATCAAAGTACCTCATGTGCCTATGAAATTAACAAATGTGTGGTAGAAAACAACTTTGGAATTGGGTGTTAAAGAATTAGTATAATCTTGCAAAGCAGAACGGGGACTTGTTTTGATGGAAAGAACATGAGTAACAGAGAAAATTCTACTAGAAAGAAAATGGTATTTCTAAATAAATATGTAGCTAAGACTACAGGGACCAAAATGACACAAATATTATTAGGAGTTTCTCGTGGTCCTATTTTCTCTTGCTTCCTCCATTTTTTATCCCAAAGTGAACAGCCATGGAGAATTCTATAACCCACCCATAACATGTATAGGTGATAATAATAGTAGGTCCTGCTACTTCTCAATGTGAGTACAGCAAGAAGAAGAAAAAGAAGAAGGAGGAGGAGGTAGAAGGAGAAGAGGGAGAGGAGGTAGAGAAGAATGAAGGAGGGGGAGGGGAGGAAAAATAGGAAGTAGGGGGAGGTAGAGGGAGAAAGAGGAAAGAGAAAAGGAGCAGAAAAAGAAGAGGAGGAGAAGAAAAAGCAAGTAGAAAGACATAAAGACAAGAAACAGGAAGTTGAAGGTGATGAAGAACAGAAAGAGGAAGGAAGAGGAGAGACAGAAGGAGGAAGAGGAGAAGAAATCAACTGTGAAATAATCTGTACCCTAGGTAATAGAGTTCACATTTCAGTTCACAGTTTAGTCTGATCCCAGTGGCAGGCATCAACTGGGCACCCAGCTGGAATGCCAAAGCAGTAGCATGTGATGATCTAGCTGTTGTGACCACAATCTTCCCAACAGATTTCACAAGTCAGGAAAGTCCTGACATCAGACAGAGTCCTCGGGCTAGGTGATGCTTTGTGAGTCTTGTCTCTTCATCCAGAGTTCAAATGGCACCAATTCTCAGAACTAAAAAGCAGTTTATTTCTAAAGAATATAGAAAAGATTTTTCATTCCACAAATTGCTTATATCAGTACAAAGGGAATAGCACATTCAAATATATGTATACATTGTTGTGTAGCCATATATATATATATATATATATATATATATATATACATATATGCTAAAATGTGTACAACAAAGAACAGAAAATATAAGGTCTGAAAGATAATAAAAACAGTATTTCCTTGGTATCAATGATATATCAATGTATATGATGTACAGTGTACTAGAATGCTTTCTGCCTTAAAGAAATTCTGTATTTACAGCTATATCCATACATTTTCTTTACTTAAGAATTGTATCTTATAGATAACTACACTGTCATATCATAAAACTTATTTGACTTCCAGAATGGTTATATGCTTAGAATTAATTTATGATGAATTGCAAGTTACAGTTCTTAATATAATTAAAATGAATGTGTTGAGTCATACACCATGTTCAGAAGTATTTGATCCACTCCAACCAAGACACTGGGAAATAGGCACAAATAAATCACTTTTCCTTGGAGATTACAAAAAGCAGAACAGAGAAAATTTAGCACAATGACACAGTATTGTTGAGTAACTACAAAGAACAAAATCCATATGGTCCCCGTCTCATGTTGTCCCCTCATCCTCAGCCATCCACACTGTGGCACACTTATTCAACCTGGAGCGCTTCCACTGGAGCCAGTCAGAAGACGCCCAGGGACTTGTGGCTGCACTGTCCAAACTCGGCAGCACTCCAAATGAGAGTTACCTCAACCCTGTCCAAACCTTCCACATGGTGAGTTTCTGCAGGCTAACTAGTTACCCTTCTGAAGAATCTTTCCTTTTCCCATCCCTTGATCAGAAACAATACATTGCAAAACCTTTCAGCAACAAGCTGGAGAGTTTTTTTTTAATGTTAACAGCAATTTCACCTTTATTTTTTAAAGAGCTGTTTTTTCAACCCTTCTGCTGAGAGGTTATGAACAAGGAGAAAAACATGTGCCACTTAATTAAGAAAATGTATCTGTGTTACTTAAGAAATGCAATAACCTGTGAAAGCCTTAATACGTTTAAATTTTAAGAGCAGCTTATGATCAGATTTCTTTCACTGACGTTATATTCATAAAGACTAAGATGCCATCTAAATCCAGAGTTTATAAAATGGATGTCTTCATTTTCAATTTGCAAATTGTTTTCTGGATCTCTTCTATGCCTCATTTTTTTTTTTTTTGGCACAAGTGAGTAATGGATTTGCCAAATCATATACTGGACAAAAAGCTAATTTCAGGAGAAGACCTACATGGCTAGTGACACCATTAATGCTAATTTTCTATATATGCAGAGCAACAGAACTTGCAAGGAAGTATATATATATATATATCAGCAATTCCTCTTCAGAGATGAGAATATTCCTCTCTCTCAATTCACAGCTTTCTTTTTGTAGTTGATCTAAGTCTTTTTTGTGTGTGTGTACTATTGTATGGGAGTATGTGTACAGCATAGCAACCAAGTTTTTAAAAATCTATATTGCCCAAGTAAAGCCTTAAGACAATATGTTTCAACAACAGACATCTGTCCATTATTATCTGGGCTATCACTGTAAAAGTGACCATTTTCTCAAATAGCTTTCTTTAATAGAAATAAAGTCCAAAGTCTTTTGGGGGAGATTCTTCCCTGTCAAATTCCTAATTATCCCAGGATGATTTTCAATATGAGGCCATTGATCAAGTTGAGCTACCTTTTCTTAACTGACAGCAATTAGAAGGGCAATTTTCACAGTTATAAATCAAAGCTACAAATGCCCTAAGCATGTGGGAATGCCCTGTTGTCACTTAGTTGAGTCACAGCATTTTTCTGGGCATCTATTAGGGTTAATGCTCTTCCCCACGAATGCACTGGAAATTCATGGTTACACAGGCCCAAGAATAAATCTCAACATTATGAAGAGACTATATAATAAGCAGTATTTATCATAAATAACTTTTAAAGCAATTGAACAATATACTTAAGCTACTCCCAGCAGAGTTATTTCAAAATTTTAGAAGCAGTATACTATGTAAGTAGTAATTAAGCTCAGAAAACCCTCTAATTTGGGGTATTTGGAGAGAGATGAGTATCAATAACAAAGTGTACATTACAGAGCATTTCAAAAAAGATGCACTGGGATTGCTTCAGAGAGGATTCATTGCAATTCAAACTTGTCTATAAATGATTTGCTTGGGAAAAAAGTGAAGATTTGCTTTAATAGTCAAAGAAGAATGATTTGAAATTAGCACATCTTATGTTGTAAATGGATTTCTAAAATGCCTGAGTGTACCTGCAAAAAATCTTTTAAATGTTTGAGACATACCCCTTTCAATTTTATTTCCATTTCTTGCTCTACAAAGAAAAATAAACAATGAAGAAGTCCCTGTCCAAATTACCTCCAGATCTCAAAGCAGCCCAAATTAATGAGGTTTTACTGACAAAAGATGTAGTGGCAAGTTGATTGAGCTCATGGTCAGCTCAATGATAGTAACACAAAATATGAATGCTAACGACTAGATAAGAATATGGAAAATTCACCATAAAAACAAAACTTTTTATGATTCATATTTGAAAAGGCTATTTAAGTGTCCTTTGCACTCCGAGATCAGAATTCTGACCTTTTGGAAGTTTTCACAAAGCGAGAATAGCTGTACCTTTATTGATCACCAGGATTTACCAAGCCGTATTTCAGGCACCCTGAGGTAGTATGAAAGAAATGCAAGTCATGGTCCTTCCAATTAAAAAGCAAGAGCAAGGAATAACTATCAGAGGAACAGAGTATGTAGCTGGTTTATTAATAAAGTCCCTAAGGGACCTCTCAAAAATGTGTTTATTAAAGGTAAAATGCAATTAATCACAGTGATCTACATTTTCATTTTTAAAATTAAAAACTTAGAACAGATTTACTTTGCAGCACTTTATCTTAAAATGCTTCTTTCTATTTTGTGCTAATTTCAATTCAGCATAGTAGCTTTGACATGAAAATTAATTTATACAAGTGGAAAAATATAAAATTATTTTATAAAATTTGAGCAAAGTAAATTTCTACTATAAGACAGGGGGAAAAGAAGAGTAAGGAAAGTCATTTCTTGAGTTATACATGTACCTTTTTGAGACTAATATGCTTCAGCGTATAGCTCTTGCCTTTCACCCTCTAAGCACTGACACTAAAAAATGCAAAAATGTACTAAGATAGTAATGCTGTGGCATTCGTTTCTCTCAGAACACAATCACTGGGTTGCTAACAACAATAGCAGGCATCACTGGCTTGGTGATCTCTCTGGCTTTGATCCTGATCATCACTTCTTCGACAGAGTTCATCAGACAGTCCTCCTACGAGTTGTTCTGGTATACACACCATATTTTCATCATCTTCTTTATCAGTCTGGCTATCCATGGGTTAGGGTAAGTCCATCCTATGCTCAGTATGTTAAGATTTTGATTTCTGTGAACTTCAAAACAATCTGGGAAAGTCCTTTGGATGTAGGAATATGACATGCTGTGACTAAAGGACACATGTGAAAACACACATTCACTGTGACAAACTACTTCTTGTACCACAGAAAATAAGCTACATAGGTTGGCTAGTATACTTATTTTTCCTAGCTGACTCTGTTAGTGACTCCTGACATTTTTATCAGATTCAGGAATTTTAATGAATGCTAGATAACAGTATATCTATGTTTCATTCAATACTTGTTTCTTCAATCCAGTTTATGTGGGATTAGTCAGGAGATGTAAGTTTGACACCAACGTTTCACTTCTGCTTAACCAAAACCATCAATTCGGCAGCCTGGTGTGTGGGAGGGTACAACGTGGGAAGAATGTGTGAGATGCCCACTCCAACCTGATCTACTCACCGGAGTAGAAAAAAAATCCCTTTGAATTCTCTCAGTTTCAATTTCCCCATCAATCACTGGGATTCTTCTTTGTTCAGACACCCCAGAAGATGTTATACCTGGACCCTTTTGAGGGTACACTCAATATACTCAAAAGATGCTGTTCTATCATTCAACATCTGCCTGATAACTATGCATCCACTCATTTTGAAGCTGCAATAGCATCTAAAGTATTTGAGAGTGTACAATGTGCTTGCCCTTAACTAAATTGTTTCTAAATTCTTTAAATATCAATTAGCAGCCCTGAATTAATTAGTCAATTGCTACCTAGAAATGACCTTGTCCCTTTTAATCATTTAATAAATTGGCACTTTTTCTTGTCTGTGTCATAACTTTCAAAGAACTTTCATATGCATGATCAATTTAGAAGGTATAGCTGTCTCAATTCATAAGGAGGACCTAAATGGATGCTCAGAGTTAAACAGGGCACTTAAATTCCAAGATAAGTGAATGGCTGACTCAGACCTAAGACACCAACTTTTAGACAAGTAAATCTCTATTCTTAACAAATCTTTACGAAAGAAGCAAGTCCTCATTTGTTCTAAGCTAAACCTTTGTGAGAATGTTCCCAGTGACACTCAAACAATTGTATGGTTTGCAAGCAGCCCTTACCCTGTTTCTTATCCAAGTAGAATGCTTCTTCTGCTCTCCATTCTCTTCTCAATGCTGAAGGTGGAAGCCATGGCTTGGAGATGGATTCCATTTCTCTGCAGACCCAGAAGAGCAGATACACAACTGTTAAAGATGACCTGGTCTAAGAAGGGACACACACCTTAATGAATGGGAATCCTACTAGGGACCCTGATGGGATTTTCATTTCCACAAGTCAATTGCCTGCTTCAAACCCCCTCTCTGCAGGAGTTGTTGCTTTCTTCCTCAGCCTCCCATTTCTAGGAGGATTTTTTACCTGCTACTCACTACTTGTGCCTTACTGAGAGCTCCCCCCACCATCCCTCAGCTTGTCTAACATACACACATTGTAGAAGAGTTATCTGAAGGGGCATATTTTATCCTAAAAGCTTGCCTTTCCTCCTGCTGACCCTTATAACATGTCTGCCAGCCTCCACCTTATGCTGCTACCTGGTTAAAGGCCTTCTTTCAATTCTTCCTGCTTAAAAGTATCTGCAATTGACTCTTCAGAATGTAGAAATCTCATATTTCTTTTTAGTTTGGAGGGCAAGGAAAAAGGTGCATTCCAACCTTCCACCCCAGAGATCAGCCATCCTGTCTTCTGTCACTGATTTTTCTCACAGTGCCACTGGGACTGTTATCCCTGATGCCACATTTCTGAGGCTCTTGATAGTCTACAGTGTCTAGGAGTCCCCAGAAATTATGTCTGCATCTCCCTAAACACATGTCCCCTCCATTTGAACCCTGGTGCATTCATTGCAGAAGAACAAGAGGGTTTTAGTGAACTGTGTTTCACTGGAGATATTTTTCAAATACCCAAATAACATTTCATGAGATGAAACTTTTTAGTTATTTAACTTACTTTAAAGGCTTATTTTGGGATAAGGGTCTCGTTTAATCTTCCCAGCTTGAAGTATTCTGCAGCTACTGTTTACAGCAAAAGTAATTTTCAAATTTGACAAAAAATGCCTAGTAAAAGCGGAATTATTAGAATGTGTTAAAGCCTACTAATCTACCTATTATAGGATAGTGTAGATAGAAGCATTAAAAAAATGTTCTAAAAATGTAAAAGATAACGGATGCATAGATTGAATGATCTGGAGCCTATTTTAGATGATATGAGAAATATTGCCTAATGCCTGAGAAGGAAGGCATTGAAATCTGCAGAGTCCTTCCTCTGTTTCCATTCATTAGTCAACCTTTTATGCCTAGGCATCTTTTGTGCATTAGGGATTTTTAGTCAGTTTTGCTCACTGAACTTAAAGAGAGCATCATCAAGTTTAAATGTCTTCTGTGAAACACCAGGAACAAAGATCAACATGTCAGTTCTAGATGACACAAGGCTGTGTCCAAGGCCATTATCGCTTCTCTTCCAATGTCCTATGATACAAAAGGGGCCTGCTTCCCTGCAGGCTACCCAGGACCTAGGCTGTAAAGTTCTTAGTCTATGAGCCGCTTGTTTCTCAAAATAAATCAATGTGCTTTATTCATAAATACTTAGGAATTGAACAACTACCTGTTACCTGACCTCCACATCTGGTGCTTTCCAGCCAGAGCACTAGTAGGTAATGCTGGAAGTTCATGCCAAAGTGATTTGTCAAAGGTCAGTTAAAGACGCATTTGTGACAAATATAATGGGATTACAGGACTCTTCATGCAGTGCTCCATTCATGAAGCCTGGCTTCTTTTTCTGTTTTTAAATTTATCTACACAGTCTCGAAGATATACTTCATGGTGACCTATTTTGACCCTGTCAAACATTAAGTCTGCTAGTGGTCACTGGGAGAAGAAAATACCATTACTCAGGGCACTTCTTTTGACTTCTTCACTTGAAAACTTCTAAGCTATCAGAAACAAACTAAGAAGGGTAGAAGTTAAATCAATTTTCAAAAGAACCAAATAGTACAAAGTTAGCCAATTAGCTCAAATCAGCAATCAGGATGAGATGAAACCTAATTAAATTCAACGGTCTACAAAAGCATGTGTTCAAACAATTTCCTTCATTATGAATTCTCTAATATAGACACTTTCAATTTAACACAGGGTACCGCAGAGGGCCACTTCTTTTCTGGGATCTTCAAAGTTATCCAAAGCTTTTTAAATGCCTATTTTTAAAGATGCTGAAAGAAATGAGTGACAGCTTAAATTTCAAGAAATGGAAGTGTTGTCCCGGAGCCCACTGTAGCATACATAACTGTGGTATAATAAGACTACACAAAATCAGTTTGATACTGTGTGTGTTTTTTCCATAAGTCAGATTATCCGAGGCCAAACTCCAGAGAGTCTCCTGCTACACAATGTCACCTTCTGTAGAGACCACTATGTTGAATGGCAGGCAGCTGGCCCGTGCCCTGTGCCTCAATTTTCTGGCAAGGAACCTTCGGTAAGAATGAAACCAAGAGCTTTTAAAAATAACTGTCCTCACAGTTAAAATAACTACAGCTTTTATATGCTTGAAAAAAAAACACACCATTTCACCACTACACAAAGCCAACTCTTTATTAAGTGTGCTAATGGACAAATCAAGTTATGGATATTTTAAAGGAGGTTTACTGCCAAAAGCACTGTGCTTAGCTTTGAAATGCATTCTTCACTTACATTTAAAAGTGGATGTCTGATATTGTGGGGATTCATACCAGCACAAAAATGGCTTTGCACTTCTGACATCTTTAGCTGTCTGCCCCACTGAAAAATGCCTTCTCCACTCTGTGGATTAAGAGCATTAATTCTCAAACTCAGATTAATTTCAACCAAATGAGAATCATGCCCTCCTTATAAGCTTACCTTCTTCCTTTCTACAACTTTAAGATAGAAAACATTGGGGTGTCCAATGAATTTACTTCTTGAACTAATTAAGCTGTTATAACTAAAATGATGATAATATAAGCCAAAAATAGACTTAATTAATTGGAGTAGATGCTGGTGCCCACAGATCACAAGTGTAAGATTCCCTGAGTATGTTACAGTCATTACACGTGGTAGTGGGAGTAAATAGGAATAATAATCTTATTAAGCTTCCTCTAGTATCCTTAGGATAATGTAAGCCTTTGGGACAGCTGGGTGACGACTGAAAGAAAATAAATGAAGCTAGAAGATTAAAAATAGGAGAAAGAAAGTGTCGAAAGTATGTATGATAAAGAAAATGGGGTAATAGAATATAATAGCCCATAAGAGGTGGGAACTTCAGAAATTAAGTCATCAATATAGGAAAAATATAAATAATCATTTTTGAAAAAAACTCACATATATTAATTTAAGCACCAGATTTTAAGGATGAAACTACTGGAAAGAATACTTAAAACTGAGAGATCCAAAATAGATGTGCCCATTAGACTGTAGCTCTTTTAAAGGCCAATATAGATTGTCTCTGTCTTAAACTCAACTCTCAGTAGCCACTATCCAGCCTGCATATTAATGAAGAATGTGAATGCCTCTCTAAAATTTCCAGCTACAGCTTCTCCATAAAAAAATCAATACTCTCCCACACTTCATGAATACAGACCAGGACCTGCTCTCAGAAGCACATGCAGACATTAATTATCATTAAGAGAGGGGAACTTACCCATCTCTCTGTTAACTCTCCACTGCTACACCTCCTTGCACACCCAAACTCAGAGTGTCACTCTTTCCCATTATTTTTAATGGATCCTGATTCAGGGCGTGTGTGGGCTGTGCAATTATCGCTTGGCTGAACTGTACAATATTCTCTCTGATGTCTTATAGACACTGAATCCAAAAGACATCCCAAGGACAAGGAAGTGTTCCTGTGCTTCACTGCACCACATCTACGTGGTCGTCTTTGCAAGAATCCATTGTTTCCTCTTTGCCTCCTGTAACTCAATGCATTTTCTGGATGTTTTTACTGAGAAAATGTTTATCAGTTTGCTTTTAGTGGAACACTACTTCCAGTGTTGAGGTAGAGAATGCTTTGTACATTCCTGATGTGATCTTAAATGATCAAAGAAATTCTCCTCCCTCATATATCTAATTTCTCCTTTTTACTCCACACTCTCTAGCACACACGAGACTCCAGATAACAGGATAGCTTGTGCAACCCATTCTCAAAAGATTCTCAGTCCTTCTTTGCCAAGGATGCACCATATTTCATTTAACTGTAGTATCAACAAATAATAATGATAAGGTTGATTTTTTAAAAATATTAGCAAATGATGTTAGTGGTCAGGGATGAAGCTTTAACAGGTAGAATCAATTCAGTGAACTTCTCCAAGCAGCCATTGCATTTCACTAAACAGAATTCGGAAACATGGGCCCTGCCCCAGGAGAGCTTATCGTCTAGAAAAAAAGAGGCTATTCATAAACACACACATAAAATAAAATCAGAGCCAGCATGTTCTTATTTTCTGGTAGGAATGAAAAACCAAGAGTGAAAGTGGAGGAAACAAGTTTCATTACTGCTGCTTTTAAATCAACATAGTTTTATTTCTATCATAAAATACTCACTGTACCGTGACTGCCTGAGTATTTCTGAGGCAGAAAAAATAAAGCCAAGAATATACACAGCATTTTCACATTAAAGAAACTTACTCTAAATAATTCTGTCACTTTTTTAATAGATGGGGAAATTATGATCCAAGGAATTTCAATTTCTTACCTGTGATGAGAAAGGGGATTCTCAGCAAAGCCACATCAAGAACCAAAGATTCTGGCTGTGTGGCAAAGGACTTTCCTCTGTACACCCTATATCCTTTGCTCTGAATCTCTGAACTTCCCATAAGACATGTATTTTGTAAGCTTTCCACTGCTGTCTACAAGTACATATCCTCAACAAATTGTATTTATTGCTGTGAGTAAAGCCAAAGCTTTTGAGGGTTTGAGGGAACTTAATAATTTTCTCCAGTCACTTCCCATTTTACAAAACAGAAAATTTGAAAATAATAAGACCCAAGATATGCCTCACAGTGCAGGGTAGGAGTTGGTAAGCTCGGATTCAGAGTCTACCCTAGATACATGACCCTCCTGCTGGGAGTGGGGTGAGGGCTCCCCGTCTTCATTAGCATTTGTCTATCTTGGTCATCATGTCTAGGACAGTTTTAATAATCATTTCTGGTAAAATCTCTCCCTCATCCCTCAACTTCCAGGTCTATTACAGTGCAAGTAAATTGGGCTATTTCCTCCTGGAGCAATTTATTTACCAGAATAAAGATAGCACTAAGGAGTAATAGCTTACATTCTCCTCCTTGACTAACATAGAAAGAAAAATAATCCATTCGATTTTATCAGCATGGAAAAATCAAAAACTATGAATGATTTGACACCACCAAAATGAAGTTTGTGATATTCGAAATGCTCTAAAGGGGATAAGAACTATTATTTGTAAGAATACACACACTGCGTATTTTTGTAAATCTCTCTCTCTCTCTCTGTCTCTCATCGCCCCTCTCTCACTCTCCCCCATCTGCCCATGTAAACAGAACTGCATTCTTCATATTATTTCTGTAAATATCCAAACCAATTCTTAAAACCTGGTTCACTCAAGCATATGTGACTAAGGTTTCATTTCCTAGATCCAACCCCATCCTGCTGCTGCTGCCTGTTTTCACCTTGCTCTGATCATCTTCACTGCCTTGCCCTAGCATAGCTGGACAAAAATTTTATTCTTTCTGCCATTTTGAACACATCACTGAACTCCACTGAGGCAAAAAAGAATAAGTGGGTCAAATTGCTTTGTATTGTCTGCATAAATCTAGCCTTATCAGGCAAACAACAGACTCCCAGGAATAAAAAGCAGAAGGGGTTAATGTAGTTGAGAAGATGTACCAGGCAGAGCCAGAAATAAACAGAAAACAATCAAGAAAGATAGCTCAAAAGAAATAAAAATAATACCAAAGGACAAATTATCTGTCAGCCTAAGAGATGGTACAGGTTAACCAGTAAGGAAATCTTGAGTGCTAAATCCAGTGGTGAACATTTAGCAAAAAAAGGTTGAGTTTAAAGGACTGAGATGCCTTTCCTGCTCCCAAGATCCTATTGGAGAAGTGAGGACTTAAGAATACCAAGAAGAGAATTTAGGGACATTTTCAAAGGTTTGAGGTCCAGCTCTGGCTCTCTGAGATCTAGTTCTGTCTCTCTAGGTAACTTGAAGTCTTCCCAGATGGTTGGATTTTTTTCTTCTTGAAAGGAAAGATTAGACTAGGTTTCCAAGAACCTCTAACATCCTAAAATGCAGTGCGTTCATGAGGTCCTAGTGTACTATAAAACAGCTTCTGGACCAATTTTAATGCTGACCTGAAAGAAATACATTTCCATTTTCATTATATGGTAAATGTTTGGAGGAGGCAGTCCAGGGACCTAAACAAAAAAGCTGGGAGTCAGACACAGCTGAGTTACATTTTGGTTGAACACTTGGTTACCTTGATGACCCTGGATGAGGTATTTGAACCAGTGAGCTTCAGTTTCCTTCCTGTAGTACAAAGAATATACCAAATGCTTCTTAAGATTGTTTGGTATCAGACCTAGGATCAGACTTCAAAAATTGTAGGCATCCTTTCCTTACCCTTTACTGGAATAAGATACTTTGTGTTGTACACAATACCTGCTACAAGAATGGCCTGCTGGTAAACTGATAATCTGTAACGCAGATTATACTCATGAAAGGTTAGCATTGTGTCCAATTTACTGAGAAAAAAATTTTCAGTGTCCTACTTCTGCATACAAATGTTGATGCTTTTGTTCTGATTCTGTAACTATGAGTTAAGGTACTAAAGAATTAGCTTTATATTTTATTCCAAATAATATTGGTTTTGTGTGTACATGTATGTGTGTTCATTTAAACACCACCCCTAGCTGTAGTGTGTTGTTAGCCAAAAATATTTCTATTTAAATTTTTAAATTTAATTTTCATGTTCCGCATTGGCTGAGTAGTGCTGCTTTGTGAGCTTCTGACTTTGGCTGAGTTTGGGAACGTTTATGACCCTATCATATGTAACATAAACATCAATCTGCTTTCTTATTTCTTTGCAAATTCAATTATTTCTAATTACATAAAGGCATCATCGATCAAGTAAACATAAAAACCAATATAGGAGAGTTTAATCTCTTAAATAAGCTTGTAGACTTCAAGGAATAATTGAGTGTTATGGTATTTAATAGAAGGAGACATCTTTGTTGTTGATAACTGGGTCCAAGTTAAAGGAAAATGTCTAAGCCCCATCATGTTATATATTGATTTGGTTCAAATTGAAAATATTTGGATTCTATTTTAATTTCCGTTTTTCCATCTCTTTTTCTGCTGCTCTCTGCAGACTTGGAAATGGCTTTTGGGCCCTGTGTTCGTGTATGCATGTGAAAGAATAATTAGGTTCTGGCGATTTCAACAAGAAGTTGTCATTACCAAGGTATGCGTGTAGCTTTATGTCTGAATAAAAGCCTGAGTGTAGATGAAAATTTTTTATTAGCCCAAGTTTTTAATTTGCCATTTTTATTGCAGAACTGTCTGTAATTTAGGGGTTCATCTTCTGTTCTAATAATTGCTTGTATCCTGAGCATCTTTTAGTGTGACTAATTTTACTGAAGACAGGGATTCTGGGCTCCAGACTGGTACATGGAATTCTGATAAAGGTTTATGGTACAGCACTAGAATTATCTGTATTTCTCTTTATTCTGGTTTTTAATAGGGAAAAAGCAGAAAGAGTAAGAATGCTTTACATTGGTCACATTATCGTCTTTCACCACATAAAGACACAGATTTTTGCAAACATACAAATTGTACATAAACATTTTCAAGTATGCACACTTTCACCTGGGATTATTGAGCAGAGAACAAGAAAGCAGTCACAAGATTCAGAACCAGGGGAGTTTAGGGAGTTTCAAGACAGAAAGAGCATATATGGCACTCTACACAAGTGAGTGTAGGCATGGTGACAGTATTTCCCAGTCTTGTTATACATTCTCATAGCTCTTAATTTTTTTAACCTCATGCCGAAAGAAAATAGGAACAAATAGACCAAGAAAAAATACCCAGAAGACTGAAAAATTACCAAATACTTTACCCCCACTAGTTTTTAAATTTTTCAGAAATAATTCTCTGCTAACCAAAACTATACTTTTTTGCTAATAGTTTTAACAGAATACTACATTCCCTTTGCTGTCTTCAGGAAAGGAGATGTATAGAAATTCATATTTCTGCTTTAAACGGATTTCACATTCTTGTGTCTTAAGTTAAGCACCAAAAGATGTCACGTTGTATCAAAACTCACACAGTAAAACTCAAGGAAACCTTCTAGGGTTGTTACTAGGGAGACCATTTGGAATATCAGAACAAGTAACAGAGGAGAGAAGGAAACTAATGTTGAAAGGCTATGAAATATTCTTCTGAATGGAAAAGTACTGCCTTAATTATCTATATTAGATTTTGTTCTCCTACTTCGTGCCCCAAAAGAAGACACAAAGGACCTGGAAAAATTTTTCAGAAAACAAGATAAAAATCTTCCAACAAGAAAATTAGAGTTCTGTCTCGGCATAAGCAGCAGGTTGTAAACTCTAATTAAAGGTTTAAAATTCTGGCAGGATGCTTCCTTACATCTAAAACTAAACCCTAGATAGGACACAAGACTCACTTAGCTAAAATAAAAGAAAAACAAACAAATACACAAAACATTTCAGAGTGAGTGGAAAGATTATTTTTTCACTCAACATGAATAAATAAATATCTATGTTAATTCACAAGGGATTGAGAAAAGATAATTGACAAATGAGACAGATTCTTCCTAGAATTTTTTAAATGGGGAGATAATGTGGTGAGCCATTTTAAACTGTAAGCATGATATGTGATATGCATAACACAACAACTTGTATTCTCTCGGAACTGGTTAACTGTGCCATGGGAAGCCTGGCATTTTGAGATACAGTCACATGCCGGGCACCACACTGAACCCGCCCAAATGTCATCCATAGCATTCAGAAGGATAAACTTCATTCTTGCTGAATTGCAAATTCAGACCTAAAAATGGCGAGAAATATCACTGGCAACTAATAGCCAATGGTCAAAGTAAATCATACTATCGAAGAAGCTAATTTTAAAAATCTTAGATGGAATGAAACCAATCTTCATTTCTTACTTCTTCCCTTGAGTAAAAAGATAAATGATTGCCTTGCTCTAATTTAGGTGGTAAGTCACCCATCTGCAGTCCTAGAACTCCAGATGAAAAAGCGTGACTTTAAGATGGCACCAGGACAGTACATCTTCCTCCAGTGTCCAGCCATCTCACCACTGGAATGGCACCCATTCACCCTCACTTCTGCACCCCAGGAGGACTTCTTCAGTGTGCACATCCACGCAGCAGGAGACTGGACAGAAGCTTTATTTAAAGCCTTTGGAGCAGAGGGACATGTCCTCCAGGTGCCCCGCAGCCTGCCAAGGTTAGAGTATATGTTTTTTTATGTCTCAATCACAAGACTACAAACAGTAAGTATGTTAATGTATCAACATGCTACCACATTTGGCAATATCTTTATGTTAGGATATAAGTTTGAGTCTATTTTTTAAAATCTGAGAATCTGCATAAAAAGTATAATTTAGGAGACTTTCAGGAGAAGCAAGTATATTTCAGAAAAAAACTCACAAATGTTCAACACAAATAGGCAATGATCCAGGAGGAAGGAACATTTTGCTTTCCCAACTCCAAAAGCATCTCTTGTCTAATTATACACTGCCTTCCATGAGTCAGACAACTCTGAAAACTCTTTTCTATCACAACCTGAGGTTCTTAGAAGATGTTTGTTATAGTTTGTCCCTGGACAAAAGATTTTATGTTCCAGTCATTTCCAATTCCAGGGCCTACTCAGCTTCTGTTAGACTTAATCTTAACAGATTCATTATTTCCACAATGCTACTTCCAAGTAAAGACATAGTTGGAGGTACTGAAGTTAGTACTCCAACACTTTACCTGGGAAATACAATTCAAACGACAGCACAACTGTACTCAGAAAAGCCTAAGCACAAGACAGAAGTCCTAGGAGTACAGTGTCTGATGCATGGTGGGTACAGAGTAAAAACAGAAAAAGTAAATTCTAGATGCAATAGGGTTTCTTTAGATCATTTAATCTGGCAAATATTTATTGGTAACAAGTACCTTTACAAGTTTAAGGCACAGAATCTAATCAAGGCTGAGTGTGATGGAACATGCCTATAATCCCAGCACTTAGATGACTAACGCAGAAGCATTGCCACAAATTTTAGGCCAGCCTGGGCTACATAGTGAGTTCAAGGCCAGCCTGGGCTACATAGTGAGTTCAAGGCCAGCCTGAACTACATATCAAGACCCTGCCTCAAAAACCAAAAAACAAACAAGAAGAATTGCATCAGCTTGTTTTCCCTTTTCCTGTCCCACTGGATACAGGACGGACTCTAAGTATGTCATATTGGACTTGGATGTGTCTAGTCACAGGCCTCCATTTCAAATGTTGGCATCAAAGAACAACATGATAAACTGGGCATGTGACACATGCCTATAATCTCAGCACTCTGGGAGACTGATGCAAGGACACTGCAAGTTCCAGCCCAGCATAGTGTATGGTATCAAGCCAGGCATAAACATCATCTGTGCAGACAAGGACCCAAAATTGATGACATCTGACTACTCAAGTTAAAAAAAATTCTTTATATGATGGATATTAAGGAATGTAACAGAAGTCCAAGGTTCAACATGTGCAAATGTGTAAAATTAGGAATAAAGTAGTTGCACACGCACACGCACATGCACACACAGTGTCTCACTGCTTCCCTGGTCTCTGCCCCCTCCTTGCCATTGCCAAGATCCACACCCTCCATCTGCTTGTTAACCTGGCTTCTTCTTTGAGTGTATGCAGCTGCTAAGTCCGTCAGCCCCCTTCCCTTCACCAAACTGCTAATGTTTCAGGTTTCCCACAAGGACTTAGGGGTGCTTTTCAGCAGTGTTTGCTTTCTGGCTGTGGAGTGCATTATCCAGGGTGAAGCCAACAATATCTGCTCCCCAAGATCTCCTTATCTTATCTGCTTCATATCCTATCCCTTCATCGATTCAGTCCTTGCACACAATTATATGTATTTATACCCTTTCCTTCCCTCTCCCTTTCCTCCATCTTTCTATCCCCTTTTCACTTGAAGGGGATCTATCTGCCTACTTCCTATTACCACTCTTTTATTTTGCTCTTTATTTCTATTTTGCGGTTCTCATATAAGAGAAACCATGTGATACTTAAACTCATGTGTCTGGTTTATTTTTTTTAACGTTATGATTTCAAGAGATATCCACACATTCTTGTTTTCAGGTATACACAGCTATACCCCCTTGATTCCCATCCCAAGTTTCTACTTTTTTTTTCAGTACCAAAAATTGAAGCCAAGTCCTCACTGATGTTAGGCAAGTGCTCTACCACTGAGCTGCCCTCTAATAATGCAGATTAGATTCATCTCTCTCCAGTATCTATGTGTCCTGCTGGCTCCTTGTTTATGCTTAACAGCACCCCACCTCCCACTCCATCAACTGTGCAGTCTCCTCTCTTTAAACTGAAAACTACTGACTCATCTGACCATTGCTTCCATGGTCATTTCTGTATGGCATGTGATAAAATTATATATATATATGTATTTATCATGTATAACATGATTTTTGAAGTAGATCTATATTACATGTATGTGTGTATATTATGTTAAATCCAGCTAGTAAGCAATTACATTGTCTCACATAGTTAACATTTTTGTGATGAGAGCACTTAAAATCTAGTCTCTGCACTTTTGAAGACTGTAATACCTGTACCTTACTGTACATATATATCTCCTGAACTTCTTCCTCCCATCTAACTGTAATTATTCATCCTTTGGAAATCATCCCCTCACTTTCCTTATGGCCACCTCAACCTCATAATGTCCTCCAAACTCATCCATGTAGCATAAAAGATAATTTCCTTCTTTATTCTTTTTCAGGATAAATAGCATCCCATAGCACATATATGCCACACTTTCTATATCTCTTTGCTCACCGGTAGCCAGGCAACTTATGTTTCATAATCTTTGAGCCTGCTGACCTCAGTGCTTTTGCAATTGCTATCCTTCTACCCATAACGCTGTCCCTAGCTGCCCAATCAGATTTCCTTCTAGTGAGGCTTTCTTTTCCTTCCCAGTATTAAATGACCACTAACCATTGCTCAGTGGGCACATTTTCTTGTGCCTCACACAGGCCACAGCACATAGTAGGCACTCAGCACGTTCTCATGGAACAGCTAAAAAAAGAGTCATTGAGAAAAATGCAGCTTTCCCTATTTTGTTAAATTAATTTGCCCTCCAGCTCTACATATGTGTAGGCATATGTATTTAGCAGAAAAGTCTCAAAGTAAAAACTGGAATATTTTGAAAATCAGAATTTTATTGGACTAGTTTGGATGATTTTACAGTTCAGCACTATTTTAATTTGGCACTAAATTAGCCATATTGGAGAGAATGCTATATATTTTCACTGTTCGGGACCTAGAAAGGATTAATCCCATTCTGGAATCCAAGAGGAAAGTAGTGAGTAACAAGCCCAAAGGAGAAGAAAGCCCAGGCAAAGAGTTGGGGACATCTTTTGGTGAGCCCAAGAAGAAGGGCCTTTTAAAAAACTGTACCTTCTGAAGTGAAACGAAGGAATTTCTCAGCATTGTCACTCAAGTATCCAGCAATTCACCTGCTATCCAGAGCCACGATGGCCTGGATTCAAAGGTGAACATTATATATGACCTTGGAAAATGTACGATGGAATGCCTTGACTTGGTTTCCTCCTCTGCACGCTGAAGATGATAGTAACAGTACTTTAGACTAGATTTAAGATCAACCATAATATTTCATATAAAAAGCCTAGCACAGTGCATACAGAGTACATGCTAAGTATTCAAAAAAAGTTAGCTACATCTGTAAAAAGTAGTCCCTACCTTCAATCCCAACACAGGGAAGCTGAGTCAAGTGGTTCATAAGTTGGGGTTCAGCCTTAGCCTGATCTCATCTCAAAATGGAAAATTTTTTAAAAGAGCTAGGAATATAGCTCAGTGTGAATGCCCTGGCTTTGATCTGCAGTACACACACATACACAATTAACTACAAATGTTACTTGTAAAGCAAGCAAGTTCACATGGCCCACAGAAATGACACTGGATGGTCAGATGAGCCAATAGTTTTCAGTTCAAAGAGAGGAGACTGCAAGGATAATGGAGTAGGAGGGGGTGTGTTACGCATACACAAGGAGCCAGCAGGACACATAGATACTGGAGAGAGAATCTAACCTGCATTATCAAGGGGTGTAGCTCAGTGGTAGAGCACTTCCCTGGCATTAGTGAGAACTTGGTTCAATTCCTGATGCTGAAAAAAAATACAAATAGGATGACAATCAAGGGGCTACAGCTGCAAATACCTGAAAACAAGAACATGTGGATGCACCTTGATACCACCATGTTAAATGAAATTAATCAGACACACAAGCTTAAATATCACATAGTTTCTCTTATATGAGAAACTCAAAATAGAAATAAAGAGCAAAATAAAAGAGAGGTAATAGGAAGTAGGGAGATAGATGGCCTTCAAATGGGAAGGGGATTGAAAAATAGAGGGAGGGGAAACAGAAAGGAAAGGAGCGAAAGGGATGAATAAAGAATTGAGATGTGTTATGTACATACACCAACGCTCCACAAGGAATGTAGTCATTATGCACTGCAAACAGGTACTAAGGTAATAAAAGATAAAAACTGAGAAAACAAATATGTGTGAAAGAAACCATTTCAGATGGTGAGAGGTCTTAAGAAATAGGGAAATCTGGCACCAAAAGAGTAATAGGGTGTTTTGACAGCTGGGATCAACTAGAGACCTGAGATACAGGAAAGGAGAAAGACCCAGAATGTGTTCTCAGGAAAGCAAAAAGTAAGAGCTGTCAGGAGATAGATTTCAGTCAGACATGATGAAAAATCTTCTTCAGTTCACAACTGCAGAAACAGATCAAGGTGCTCTATCGCTTAGCATGAGAATATGATCTATTATCAGAAGGAAGGATACTCAATCTCAAGTATGTCAGAATCTATTATATATTTTGTTGGGTTTTAGAACTCAATTTTCCTTTGTATTTAATTGATAGGATTTTTAATTTGGTGTCAAATAAATCCCAAATATGACTAATATAAAAATAATCAACAATAAGACATTTTAATCTGTAAGCATATTTTCTCCCTCATTCTCTGGATTTTCTTTACCTAATTATTTATAAAATAATCTGCATTGGGCTAAAATTCTAACCTTTTCTAGTTAATGACCTTTCATTTTTATTCTTCCATTTCCATATATCAATATGTAATAAAGCCTTATTAATTAATATTAACAGGAGGAAAGTTAATTTGAATTATTAGCAAGTCTCAAATACAGAATATTTTAAAATAAATCCAATTGAACTTTCAGGAACACATAGTAAAGCCCAAACAGGCCACCTCTGGTGTCTTCTCCAGATGCTCCTTAGGGAATGATTATGAATAACTTAGAAACCTTTAATTAGCATATCTTTGTTCGTATGTAAATGTGTACTTTTAGAATAGTTGGGGTTATTCAATACAGTCTGCTGACTGAAATATGTTAAATATTCCTTTTATAATTGATTCAACAAATTGTTATTGAGCAGCTCCATGGTGGGTGGTGTGGGAGGTGCTGAGAAGTGATTGACAGCAGGCCTGGCTTCTACTGTCATAGACCTGAGAGTCTGGCCACCACGACAGACATAAATTGGATCACACACACATCTCTGCACACACATGCTGTAAAATTACAACTACAATGAGGATTATAGAGCACGTGGTGTTCTCAATTATATAAGAGATTTAGCCTAGTCTAAGGAGTCCAGGAAGACTTCCCCAGGAAATAATGATTGAATGGTATTTAATGGAAAGGAGTGTTCCAAGTGAAAAGATTATCACATGCAAAGATGCTGTAGCAGAAGGCACTACTGTGCATTTAGGGAACAGGAGAGAAACCAAGGTGGGGAGCTGGTAATAAGAGACAGGAAGCATCCAGGGACCAGTCTATGAAAAACTATCTTATTTAGTCAGAGAATATGCTTCATCCTTATAAAGAAAAATTTGTTAAACAAAAAACCTCTTGGCATTCTCTGGATTAATTATCATAGATTTTGAATGAGCATAATCTGGATTTGTGAGTTTTAAAAGTTAGCTAAACTAAAAAGTGTTTCAAAATAACATTTATTCCAAACTAATAACTTATGTTAGGTCAAAATTACATAAACATACTAAGATAGGTGATCAAACAAATGAAAATATGGAGAATTACATTAGGAAATCACCTGGTTTCTTCTCCATTTCCCTGTCTTCTGGGCTATGTGATGCTGGGAGCAAAAACATGTTCCACAGAACCACAGGAAAAGCATTCCATGTGGAAAAGGTATGAGCTATCTTACTTTTGAGCTATCTTACCTTTCCGTCCTTCTGTGCTGCCATCTGGCCAGGATGACCTGGTCTTCTGGCCATGAACCAAATCCCAAATCCTCATGCTTAACCCCAGTTCCACAGAATAGGGTATTTTTGAGCACACAGACCTTCTCTCCACATGCATCTGCGGGCACACCCTTCAAAAGGCACTGGCACAAGATGGTTTGGATTTGAGAGCAAGGTGTTCAGAAAGTCAAACAGGCTACTCTCTGTGATTCTAGGATGGCAGTGGATGGGCCATTCGGGGCCACTCTGACAGACGTGTTCCACTATCCCGTGAGTGTGTGCATTGCAGCAGGAATTGGAGTCACTCCTTTCGCTTCACTTCTGAAATCTATATGGTACAAATGCTGTGAGTCACCAAGCCAGCTGAAACTGAGCAAGGTATGCAAAAATCATTAGTTCACCCTCCCATGGAGTAAAAGGTTCAATGTCTTTATATTTATCATCCGTCAATTCTTGGGGAGGATTTTAATTAACTATGAGGGATAAACTCAAGGGTTCTTAACTATACTTATGTTCTTAAAAATCTCCATTCTGTATCACATTTATGAGAAAGGTTATGTCTAATCTTGTTAAAGATGACAAGACATAAATTTTATTGCTTCATTGCCATTACAGGACATGTAATTGCTCATCTCAATAAAATATGGACAGGCTGCAAATGGTGATGTGACTAGGCTAGAGTTGGGGACATTAACAGGAAGCTTTCCTCTTAGCCTCTTTTAATAAATACCATGGTTACAAATATGCAATTCTACCACTTTCTTTCATAGCCACTATTAGGATACATTGGCCCACTTACATTGGTGTTGCCTTCCAACTCTAAAGCTCTATTTTGTCATTTCTTGCATGCTTCTTAACTAGGTTTCTTCCTTCTTTTGTCTTATCCAGAATCTCTACCCCATGCCTTGACCCTGTAGGGGTGAAAGGAACTTTCTTTTCACTCCTTGAAGGTTTGATAATTTGAGTCTGTAAAACAGACAACAGACAGATTAGCAGAGAAGAGGCATACATATTTACTAATGTGGACACACATGAAAGCTACACAAAGTATGAAACTCAAAGAAGAGCAAAATGAATGAAACTGAAATTCTCTTTTCATAGAGGAGAATGGAATGGAGGCTGCAATTTTAGAGAAAACTAAATAACTCTCTAGGGGAAGTGAATGGACCCAGGTCCATCTGGTTCTTTCCATAACATGAGTAATGCATATGGACATGAAACCTCCAATCTCACAGAGCCCTCATGTGATCTGTGGTAGGACACTGTGGTATGCATGGTCACAGATTCTGCACTAGACTTCTACTCTCCACAAAGAATCTGTCTGATTCTACCCTCACTGAAGAATTGCCTTCAGTGCATCAGTTCACTCCTAACAGCCCATCTCCAAAAGGGAGTTTTAACAACAAACAAGACAAACAATGTTGTACTGTTCAAATGTGAATAAAATTCTTTAACCATTAACTATATCTGCCAAAGATATAAATAGATTATTAGATTACTAGTACTAATACTAATACCACCTTAGATTTATCAAGTATTTATTACCTATAGGTGGTGAGCTGGACAGTTTACACACTGTATCTCACACCATCTTTATAAGGTTCTTGCCATTTTTATTCCTATTTTACAGATGAGAAAAAACAAAGCTCATCAAAAAACAAATAGGAATGATAGGACCATCTTATTAAATTATCATAATAATTCGTCCAGCTCCCCATCCCTATTTTTCAGTGGAGAACCTGAAACACAGAGAGCTAATGAATATTGCAACTGGAATTTGAGTTTAATCCTTCTGGTTTCAAAGCCAATGTCCTTTCCTCTACACCATAGCAAGTGTAACAAAGCAAGCAGAATGGTTACTGTTTTGTATTTCTGAACCTCAGGACAAAGTACTGTTATGGTTTATGATGACTTCTCAGACAATTCAAACACCTCCTTTCCTCTCGCTGTCTACTCAGGAAAGCTCATTTACAGAAGCAACTCATTGCTTCATGGTTTCCATCATACTCTGGGTCATGCCATGTTCCAAACAAAGATGAAACAGTGTGTCTCACTTTCACCTACTTAACAACATTTTTTCAGCACCTATTGTGTGCCAGTCTCTCTTGTTCTGACATGAAAAATGTATCACACCCAATTTACAACAAATGGAGTCACACCTTACAATAGCCCCTCCTTTTATCTCTATCTCCATTGCCTCGTGGAGATAGAGATACATTCGTGTTACATTTATCTTTATTTCTGGTATTAGGATTCACAAAGTCTCTTATTTCCCCTAGCAGATTATGAAGTCTCTGGAAATGTCTCTGGACATCTTCATTAGTGGCTATATAAGAGCTGTGGGGCCACTGAGTCAGGGTCAGCCAGCATGTTCCTGATTTCCACTTCAAAGCTGTTTCATGAAAGGAAAGGTTTTTCATGCTATCGAAATTTTAGGCTGAGAATTATACTTAAGATCCAGTTCCTGAGAGTCCACATGCAGGAGAACAAGTTTAAGAAGTTTTTCTCTTTTGAATCGACTTTGTGTGGGGTGTGTGTGTGTGTGTGTGTGTGTGTGGTATGTGCACCACTATCATTAGGTTTATATAACTAATATTTGTTGAGGCCACCCACATGCTTTTGAGATGTAAATACTACCCCTTCCACTAAATTGTCAGCATCTATATAATTTCAAAAGTGCAGCAGAGCAAAGCAGCTCTTCTATTTATCTAGCAGCTTCTTCACAATTTCAAGTCTGGGCTACAGTTTTCAGATTGCTGTCTTTTGTAATAAGAAAGAGAGAAAAACATCATAGAAGTCCAAAGCTGGAATTTTAAGTGTTGATGGTTAACTCTAATTCAGTAAGATTTTCTGATCCATACATGAGGTGCCAATTGGCATAAAGGTGTACCTTTTATATACCAGCCTCCAGCTGCAAGTCCACACACACACACACACACACACACACACACAAATGCCCTAACCTTTTCTCCATTTTTACCTTTGCAAACAATATATTCTTTACCCTTCTCCTCTGCGTGTAATTTTAAGTAAAATGCAGGAGCATACAAAATGAGATACCAGCTGCTTCTTGTAGGATCATAAGCAGCACTTTCTATTTGAATCTGATGTGTTTTTGTTTCATTTTGTTGGTTTTTTTTGATGGAGTTATTGGTATATTTTAGGTACATAGTAACATTCATCATATGAAATTTGAGCCTGTACGTGATGTATTTTGATGCTTCTTTTTTTCCTATTCCCCTCCTCTCCCTTCAACCCCACTTCCCTTACTTATTTACAAAAGCTTTGTTTCCATTTATTCCTATTTTTTTCTTGTCTCTTTTTTCATTTCCTCCTCCCCCTTGTTTCCCTTCTCATTTGACCATTTTCTTCCCATCTTCCAAAGTCTATTATACACTTTGGTCCTCATTTGCCCTTTTGGTTTCTCATATCAGAGAAACAGTGCAGTATTTAAACATGTGTATCCAATTTATTTCACTTAAGAGCATGAACCTGATGTTTTAAAAGTTCTTTGTTTCTATCTTTTTCTAAGATAAAAGAGGGGGTGGGGAGAGAAATGGAGAAAAGGGGTCGGGCAAAGACCCCTGAGAAGGCAAAGTAACAGTAAGTATAATGATGGCTTGCTGTGAACAAAGTGAAAAAAGTTGTAACACACACATTAAAGGAATATTTTCACCACAGAAGTAAGAGGCAGACAAGAATACTGTGCCCCTGTGGGGAGGGAGGAGTGCAGGTCGGGGGAAGTCTCTGATGCAGCTTGGAAGAAGTCAAGTGCTGAGGGATATACATGCCCTATAGCAATCAAAGTCCTCAAACTCCTACCTAATGGGTATGATTAATTCTACATCATACTCAATTTGCAAAAAGAGCTCTTGAAAACAAATAGGACAGTTTGCTTGTGAAAACTGTCAAAATGATGAATGAAATAGGTGTGTATGAATGGGGCGGGAGGAAGAAGACTGCTGACATAAATATATTGGCTTACACATTTTAGTTCTTCCTAATATCACAGCCATGTAGACAGAACTGAGAGAATGGGCAACTGGAGGATTCAGTTCATTTTCTTAATGCATATGTAATCTTCCGACTACAATAAAACAGATTATAGAAAAACTGAGATAATCTAATTTCTCCATAAATTGTCTCTCTTCATCAACTCAATAATAGATAATGGTGATAATGGGTATTTATAGTGTGTCCCATGCAAAATGGCCTTTGGGTTCTTAACCTAATATAATAAACAGATAATTCAAATAAAAAGACAGCACAGGCCAGTAGGGAACAAGGGAAAGAGGCCAAGAAAGACAAAAATCCATACTCTACTTAAAGATATTAATAAAATGAAGAAAAGCCTGTTCTCTCTTCTAATGAATGAAAAATGCATTTAATTTAATGTTTCATTTCAGAAATTATTTACTTTCACTTTCCCTCACACTGGAGCTCTGACCACCCCGGAATTGATCATCTTTACTAACCGCCTGGAGCTATAATCAATTGAACTGGGTGGCATGAAGCCATGCCCACATTTCCTGAAGACACATTGTCTCACTGCTTCCCCCACATATGTCAAAAGACCTTAGCACTCCACTAGGATCCACCAGTGTGCTGTGGGGGAAGTACCAAGGTTAATATTTTTAATATCTGGCTTATTAACCACACAAGCCATAAACGACTACATCCCACTTCTAAAAGATCCAAATAAAACACATGGTCAAAAATCCCCTTTCATTCACTTCCTCCCTACACTAACCACTGCCCCAAAAATCTTCCCATGAAACAGGTTAGCGAGTCTTATTCAATTCATGTTCAGTGTGTTCACACATACAGACCTATGTAGTACATACATGCAAAGTGTGACAGCTTGATTTTAAAGCTGCCTTGCGGATTGGCTGAGTGTACTTCTGAACATATCTGGATAGGTCATCTAGGCATGCCCTATGACTAACTCTCACTGGTCCCTTGCCCCTTCATTTTGATGCTATTTCCCTGCTCTGCTTCCCAGCCACCATGAACTAAGCAGCTTTATTTCACCACACTTTTCTACCATGACGTTTCTGTGTGGAGTGAGCCTACTATCGATTAAATTCCCTGAAACCACGAGCCAAATTAAACCTCTTCTTCTTTAAGACTGGAGATTGGGTATTGTGTCTCAGCAACAGGAAAGCTAATCAATCCACAGAGGATGTTATATTTATATAAATGTGTATACGCATTGGTGCAGTGGAAAGACGGAGACTGTCCGTTTTAACCTATTCTCCCTGATCTACTGAAGAATTCTTACAGAGAAGCCCAGAGTTGGGGAGCATGAGAATTAGACACTCAAGATATAGCACGGCATGTGTCACTGAAAACTAGGTCCTCTGTGATGCACGTGGATGAATTGGGTCAAATGGTTAGTGCCTGGGAATGATGCAACAGTAAAGGCCTGTGCCAGGTCATACCCCTAGAGAACCCCATTGCAGAGCCCTAGAGTGGCATTCTAAATTATCTAAGCATTCACTATAGGAATGTGGGGTTACTTTTGTTACCATGAAAGTTCGGAGCTTTCATTCTTTTACTGCAGATGACTTCTCAGTGGAATCTTTTAAAGTAACCTTAGTTATATTGAGCCTCTAATATTAGCTGCAGAATTCTAAAAGTTATACTTTACACTGGGAACTGGTTTTAAAGTTTTTTTATATTTGGAGATTCAGGTGGGGATAGGGCTGGAAAGCAAAGATCAGAGAGTAGTAGCCTATTGTTTGAGATACTTTGTTTGCCATCGACCAGGTCCTTTCTATGGTGTGAAATGCGGAGGTGGAACTCTTATATCACATCACAGTGAGTGACCTCTACCATTAGAAAGACGAAAGTCAAAGTAAATATTCTTTTTTTATGTTCAAAGTATTTTTTTTTTAATTTTCTTTTCTGCCTGAAGCATGTCTACTAGGCTTATCCATTTTGTCTCCATAGTCTCTGGCATCAGTGTCTCCACAGTCAAGGCACCAGTGTCACCTATAAGTAAGGTATGAAGGGAAAAACACACAAAGCCATTACTAGGAAGCAAAAGGTGTAAAAGCTTGGCAAACCCTAAGAACAATGACATACAAATACGCCAAAGGAAGTAAGGACAGGAATAACTTCTTTTTGAAAGAGAATGAGTGTGGAGGAAGCTAAGATGTGGGCACTTTTCAAGTAAGGGAAGTTGGCAAAAGTTTTCTTTTAAAACAAATGTTTTGGTTTATTATTCATATATGACCGTATTTGAGGTATATTCCTTGAAGAGTGGGAAGTAATAAAAAGTAAATCAGTGTTTTTGTTCTTCATGAAATGCCAGCTTTCATGTTGTGAAATAAGATAGCTTACAGAAGATAAGAAGGGGACAGATGCTAGGTGAGCAGGGCAGTAAGTTCAGTCAATAGAAGTGTTAACAGGTTTTCACGTCCTGGGGATCCAAGCGAGGTAAAGCAGGGGCTACTGAGGTACCCAGAGAATTATTTAGATTCAAGTGCCTCATAGAGTGAAAAGAAGAAAGGCAGTGGTACTCATTGCCCATATCGATATCAAACCGACTGCTTCTCAGCTTCCATTCTTCCTCTCTTGCCTCCCACACTCCTTTCTCTGCCGGCAAAACAGCAACCATCAAGAATGGCACTGGCCTGTGATCATGGCCCCGCCTCTGTAGACTCCCAGTAGTGCCTCCCTTCTCGCACAGTTCTACAGTATCAGGGCTTCCCCTAGCCTCCCCTTCCCTCTCCTGTGTCCCCTCTGCTGCCCGCACCTCCAGCACGGGACTCCAGCCACACTCATCTCCTGACTCTTCTTGGAGAGGCCCTGCGAAGCCCTCCCGTTCCCCTTTCCTACCCACTGCAGAGCTCCTCCCCAGCCGTGTGGGTCTCTTGCCACTTCTGGACTTCGCTTGCATATTCCTCCATCAGTAAGGCCTCCGTGATCATTCTACTTACTACTGTGATCCTTCCCAGTTTGCCTGATACTCGATGCTTATCACCATTGAACATAGTCTACAATTCAGTATTTGTTTATCATTTTTCTTCTCTCTCCGAAATAAAAAGTGCAGGGATAGGGATGGAGGAGCGACTCTTGTCCACTTTATTGTTCCAGAATATAGAATGGTATAATAGTCTGACAGGAGGTATTCAATAAATATTTTGTTGATCCTGTGAATGAGTAGATGACAGGACCCCACTGTCCAAGTGAGATTCTTGGAATTCCCCAGAGGGAACTATTGACTTAGTTCTGTATTGAAAGCCAACTACCATTTGACCATTTGATCCAGCTATATCTTTTAGTATATTCTCAAAAGAATTAAAAACATACTATAGTGATACCTGAATCACCAAATTCACAGCAGTGCAATTCACAATAGTTGAGCTTTAGAAACAGCCTATGAGCCCATCAAGAGATGAATGGATAAAGAAAATGTGATATATAAATGTGAAAATGTGACACACAATGGAATATTATTTACCCATAAAGGATAAAATTGTGTCATTTGCAAGAAAATGGACAGAACTTGAGACCATCATCCTAAGTAAAACAAGCTAGACTCACCAAGCTAAATATCTTATGTTTTCTCCTCTATGAGAAACCTAAAATATTAATTAAGTAAAGGAAAAGCAATAGGAAACTAAAAGGTACACTGTCAGAGATGGGAAAAGTGCTCAGGTACAAGAGAGGAGAAAACAAAGAGAGGGCAAAAAAGGATTGAAAATAATTAAAACTGTTATATGTTTGTACTAATTCTCCAAAACAAACCTTTCTATTCTATATTACATTCATTCTTTTAAAATGCTTCAGTGAATGTTCTTCTTACACATTATAATACCGTAGTCTTTGCGCAACTTCTGTTGATAAAATGAATACGATTTAAAGTAAGATTGAAAAAAAAAAGAAAGAAAGAAAGAAAGAAAGAAAGAAAGAAAGAAAGAAAGAAAGAAAGAAAGTCTGCTGCCAGAAGAGGCTACATACCTGGATCTCTAGCAAGAGGTGAGAGCCAAGAGAAGAGAGGCAGTTCTTTTGGGACAGCATCATGCTTAGGGTCTGAAAGATTATTTGTCCTGCAGTTAATATTTTAAGTGTGCTTTGGAACCAGAGCTGTTCAGCCAAATAATCCCTTCAAATTCTTGAGAGAAAAGGTCTCGTCCTCACGAGCTTTTCATCTTCTTGACTATTGATATTATAACTTCCTGCATAAACCTAAAGGGACTAGGCATGATGTTGATCCTTGAAATACATTCTGTGATTTTCTTTTCCTTATGAATTTGATCTATTAATTAAATCTCCTCCATAAATCTGATTATATGATTGTGAGCTTGCAAGCTGGCTGATGGAGATGGGGGGAACAGTACACTGACTACTGAGGGAGATGCTTCTAGCTGGGGCCATAACAGGCAGCACCTGGATTTGACACCAGCCCCCATTAGATGGTGGTAAGCCCCAGAGTTGTCTCTGGGGAGCAGGTGTAGGGGTGGGGGAAAGTAGAGAGCAGCAGGGGGTAGGAATGAGAAACATAATCCAAAGAACAGATTTCTCTCCTGTGGTTTCTTCTAGATGCAATTATCTGAAACTCCAAGCACAAAACTAAGCCTTTCTTTCACAAACCCAAACTACTTGTCACCTGCTATTTTCACTCAACACTGAGAGATTTTTTAAAAACAAAGAAAGAAACTTCCCAGACATAATTTCACTACAGCAGTTGACACACAGGCACAGCCCCGCCTACCAGCTTTCTTGGACACTGATATGTCTCCCCGAGAGAAAATTTCTGGCCTTTGTGGCTGAATTCTGCAATTACCATAATCTCCATTCTCCAGAGGCTGTGGCTGGTGAAGTGGATTAGTGCCCAAGCCTTTAAGGTCTCTAGAGAAGGGAGTTGAAATCCCGAGCTTAGGTCATAAGTAAAGATGAAGGGGGTTGGTCTAGCAGCTTATCCTCTTTGGGGAGCAGTGAAAGGCAGAGCGTTATGATTATTAATCTTGTTCAGAAGAAGCACAGCTAGAAGTGCGGTGAGTTGACCCACATCCAGGGGAACTGGCACAGCCCACAGGCTCCTGACTCGGAATTCACTCTGGGGTTTTTCAAACAGAGTGCAATTTTTTTTTTTTTCCAAAAGAAATCACAGTGTGGCGGTTTGTTCACTTGGAGAGAAAAGCATGTTATTTTGCAGAAGTGCCCATTTGGGCTTAAATAATTTAATAGAGATGAAATAGTCTGTGATTATCAGCACATTATGGAAGGACGGACAGATCAGTTCCCCTGCCTTCTCTCTTGACAGGTGTATTTCTACTGGATTTGCCGGGATGCACAGGCATTTGAGTGGTTTGCCAATCTCTTACTCTCGCTGGAAACACAGATGAGTGAGCAAGGGAACACTCACTTTCTGACTTATCATATATTTCTTACTGGTTGGGATGAAAATCAGGTATTGATAAAACTCGAGAATGATCATTATTGCCTGATTTGCTTAGTATGGAGCAAAGAGAAGAGGAGTGATTTCAGTAATGAGTTGTGCAGTTATCTAGTGGCATAGAATTAATTTGATGTTCTTAAAAAGAAAAGGAGAATGAAATAAAATCAGATTGGAAAGAACTATTGAAGTTATAACAATAAAAGAACTCATAGTTATCTGAGGAAAATAAAAAAGATTACCAAGCTGGGCTGTAGAAAACAATCTAGAGATGGGAAATCCTAAATAAATTTGCATTTGTTACTTAAGAGTGACCTAAGTAAATATTATTGACTGATTGTATTATCTGTTGAATTCCAAGTTGGTTCTAATTCTATGCTTTCAACTGTTTAAACAGAAAAGCTCCCAAGTGTGTATATTCAACTTTTTGTATTGAAAAACACTTGTATCTCCAGAAAATAATGATGGATGTATGTTTTTCTGGAGATTTATTTTTCTTAAATTGTTCTTTAAAAGTATGCGTATGCAACTTTTTTTTTTTTACCTAAGATAGATACGATCTTCTGTTTGGGTAGGTGTTCTGTAGTGCATTGTGTTAATGAATTATTAGGATTGAGATTATCAAAAGTAATGTACATCAAAACATTGACTATAGTAATATCTCAAATTTGGTTAGACTTAATGATGATTATTCTGTCTGAATCTAGTTCATCTCAAATATGGGAGTTAATAATGAAGTAATTACTAGTTTTTAATCAATACTTCTGTACTAATTATCATTGATAAAATACATTTAAGGAAAATGTATTTAAAGCAAGGAGATTTGCATTAATCACTAAATTTATAAATTAATGCACTGTATAGTTCACACATACACACACACATACACACACACACACACACACACACACACATTCCAAGCCCCTATAGAACTTTGCTAAAATTTGACTCTGCTGCACAAACAAATAAAACTTAGATTGAAATTCAGTAGTGCTGTGAATTTTTATGATTTTCCTGACAGTCCTTAAATATTTACCCTTCTGGGATAATTTGAAATTTAGGTTTCTTGGAAGCTAGCATTGAAATATCTTAAAAGAATTATATAGTGTTAATTATGTTTTCCAAACAAACATTTTTCTTATTGAAGTAGGATTTTTGACTGATAATCCATTCAGTATAGACACAGTTTTTGTCTTTTACTCTCTAACACTGTGGTTTCTCTTCTATTTCTGAACCAACTGATCCCAAATGTCCACTTACGCATCCTCTGTCATTTGGGAGCTACGAGGCTTGAGTTCTTCTGAGAACTAAAGTCAATTTTGTGACAACTCTACCCTCTCTTATCTTTCCACTTCCATGATAGAGTATAAAACATTTTTCTAAATAAAAATAAATTAAAACAGATATCTTCTTAAATTTTTCTCATGACATAGTGGAAATTCTTTAGACTCCCAAATTTCAGGAAGGAAATCACTAATTTTAACAGTTAAGAAAAAAATAATTGGTGCATTCAGTCAGTAAATCAAGCATCAAGAGGCTGTTTTAGAAATAACCAGTTGTTAAACTGAATTCAACAACCTCAAAAATGGCAAAATGACAAGAACAGAAGGAACAGATGGAAGAGGTACTATGAAGGGCAAATCAAAAGAGTTTGGAGATTAATTGAACATTGGGCTGAGAAATATGGAATAAATATAATTCCAAATGTTTGAGCATTCATAGTTGGCAATATCACAACATAAGTAAAGAAGCCTTTTTCTCATCAAAACATGACCAAACTTTTCAGAAGGTACTTTAAGGCCCTTTCCAACCTTAATGAACTCCATCATTTTCCTCTTTCCCCAGAGTTGCCAAAGGATGTGAGATATTTGCTTGAGTCTCCTACTATGCATGTTTACATGTCCATATCTTTGCTCACATTCATCCCTCTTCACCTCCCAGACATGTCATTCAATGCCTTCTGCCATTTTCCTACCATCTTTTTGACTGGTATCTAATTTCCAAATTCTTTTCCAGTAGTAGTGCTGTTACCTGGGGTCAGACTTGCCTGATGGCTTCTTGCAGCCTAGATTTTGTAGATTCCTATCTTCCACTGTCTATTGACCTCTAGAACAACTTCCATTATTTTCAGCTGAACCTCCCCTTCCACTTCCTCAGTCTATTACCTCAGACTAGGAAGAAGGCCTTCTAGATAAAACAGGCTCACAGTAGGAACCTGAGTTGGGTGAGCAGAGCCAAAAACAAACTATCAGAATTAGGAAAAGTCAGAGGATAAAATCAAATGGAGTATCAAAGGGAAGACACAAGAGTTCAAAAGCTGGTGATATATTGTGGCGTAGAGCAAAGCACACAGAACCTAAGAAGAGAGAACAAAATAGCTACTAGAACTCAGCACAGGCTGAAATAAATGCCAATATCTTACTCTCACTAGAAACTTAAAACATGATCACAAGAGATTGATATACCACAGAAATTTATTCATTGGTCACTAGTTAAATGAGGCGGAGTGAATTCACATTGAGCAAAGAGCTCCAACCATGCCTTCTTCCATGATCTGGCTAACATGTAACATATAATATCTTCCTGGTGCTTTGAAATCTAGGAGTATACAGTAAGCCCTTCATAGCCACAGGTCCCAAATCTGTGGAGTCCAGCCACTGAGGACTGAAACTATTTAGGAAAACACTATCCGTACTAAACATGTGCAAGCTTTTTTCTCTTGCCATTATTCCCTAAATAATAGAATGTAGCAGCTATTTCCATTATATTGGGTATGATAAGTCATTTAGATATGATTTAAAGTATATAGAAGGATACACATAGGTTATGTGCAAATAGTGTTCCAGTCTTGTCTAAAAGACTTGGGGATCCACAGAGTTCGGTACCTGCAGGAAAAGGTGGTGGTTCTCAAACCACTTTCCCCGGGAAATAAAGCAATAACTCTATATCAAATTGTTTCAACCCAGTAGGCAGATGAATGTAAAACCCAGTTTCTTCCTAGATATTTCATAGTACTTTAATTTGGCAATTCCTTTCTCAGATCCCCAGGGTTTAATATCAAGTGAATGTGGACAGCAGGTGGAGAATTAATTTTTTAGAAGTTTGGCAGAAAAAAGGAATACATTTAATGTTGCTTTTCCTTAACCACATTTACTGTATTACTCTCATCCTTTCAAAGAAAAACATTCTTTCGAGATCAATGTTATTGCACATCTACTATACAGAAGAAGGCTTTTTTCCCAATAAGATCCAGTACAAACACAAATGACACATGATGCTTACCCAAAAGTGTATCAGTGATAAGCATTTCCAGCTGTATAAAAAATTTTGCATTAAGTCTACAAATGAGCACAATGACTTCATGCTTTAGTTATATAATGCTCCCATTTTTGTTTTCTAAATGTAATCTAATACCTCAATTGTTATTTTAGGCTATTCACATAGCTTTACATTGGGATGAGAATACAGATGTGGTTACTGGCTTAAGGCAGAAAACCTTCTATGGGCGACCCAACTGGAACAAGGAATTCAAGGAGATAGCCTACAACCACCCTAGGTAAGCAAGGCCAGCTCTCTTTCCACTGCCTGCTGGGAAACTCCCGGAGAAACTATTCTGCAGTCAGTGCTGTGCATCTGATTTTGAGATAAAATGTCTACCTTAAAAAAGATGGCCATTGCCTATTTCAGGAACAGCAAACCTGCTGTAGCTGGCTGTCAGCCTCTTAAAATTATCGATTATGTTGAGATTTTTCACACTTAACCTCAATTTAAAGATGGTATTTCTTAAACAACATATGCCTTCAAGAAATCTTTGGTGAGTACACTTATCTCTAATTACCCAACTGGAGAATTCACTATGTCCAACTATATAGAGTATGTAACTTGTCTAGCAAAAACAGAGAGAAAATGTTGCTAGGACCACCTGGGGTTTAGGGTGGTGGTCCAGGACTTGGGATCTGGAGCCCAAGCATCCACGTGTGGTTCCTAGCTCTGCCACTCCTACTGGTACACTTTGGCTAGTTACCTATCCTGGTTCTGACTCAGTCACCTCCTGTGAAAACTGCAAATAACCATGCTTGCCCCAGGATTGTAGCAGGAATAAATGCACAAATGCTAGTCAAGTTCATAAAACAGTGCTTTCTACATGATTCTTAATAAACACTATCTGCTGTTTGTACTTATTCTTATTTCAAATACTACTAATATTATTTTCCATATATAATCCAATATGGTGAAGAAAAAAAACATTTGCCCTGAACCTCAAAACTTGAATAAACCCTGCATATTCTGATTCTGGAAGTTTCTAGCTATGTGACAGTGGACAAGATAGCTCATTTGAGCTTTTGTATTCCATTGTAGATTATGGATGATAATATCCACTTACAGTGTTGTTTCCCTAACTTAAAAAAACTTATAGTATGTTTAAAAGCTTAGTAAAATATAAAGTACTAATATAAGTAGTTATTGCTCCTTTTATGAGTCTTCCAAGCCGCTAGTCTTTGCCCTAAACGCTTGTTATCAACAACTCCTGAAGCCAGATACTATTGTCTCTATTAAAGAACAGTTTTCATATCTGAGGAAAGATATTGAAGGAAGTAAGGGACTGTGTCATATATAAAATTGGAAACAAGCACATTAGGCTACTTCTAGCGTGAACCAGGAGATGAGAAGGATAGCATCAGGATATGACATTTAGAAGAGGTAGCAGAGACAGTTGCTGGTTATCGTAAGACTTTGGTTTTTATTCTCAGAGCACAAGTCACTTAGAGGTTTGTTCCCAAGAGTAGCATGGGTCACTTTGGCTACTGTAAGAGAATAGATTATAAGAAACCAAAGACAGAAGTGGAGAGCACCACAAGGGATAGGCATTGGTGGTATCTTTGTGGTTAAAAAAAGGTTCCGCAGTAGAAGTGGCAAGAAAAAGCTGATCGTGGACTTTTATATTAAGCTAATTATGACTTACTGATGGACTGGATGTGAGGCATGACCCATGCTTGAGTGGAGCTGCCACTTACTGGTGTGGCAATAACTGTAAGAATTGTTGGTTGGCAGACATGGGGTACCAGGAGCTCCATTTTTGACATCTTTAATTTAAGATTCCTGTTACATCTTCAGATATCCAGTAAGTAATGAATGAGTTAAGCTTTTGGGGAGAAGCTCAGCTGGACGTAAACTGCTTTTGAATCTATGACATCAGGACCAAAGGAACAGATAGATACTGACAAAGGTTCTAAGAACCACAATATTGAAGAGTAGGGGAACATGCTCTGTATGCTAGGTCAAAAAGTAAGTTATGTTTTACTCATGTATACCATTGTAATCATGCCACATTGATCTTCTATGCCCAGAGTTTTTCTGTAACTTTTATGACTACTGAAAGAGCAAGAGTAAATTAAAATCTCCTAGAGTATTTGTGGGCACGTTTCTATTATCCACAATTTCCCTATGCATTTTCTTTGCATGTGTCCTCTGAGGTCTTTCTTCATAGGAATTATACTTCATTAGACTTTGTTCCCTAGTATTTTTTTCTGCTCCATAAAATACTTTTCTGATGGGTATTGTTCATCTTTTGATCAGCTCAGTTCATTTTTATATTTTTACTATTATCTTTGTTCCAGGACTATACCATTGTATTCCTTTTTTATTGCTATTGCATTTGCAAGACTTTTTTGAACAGTTGCTTTAAGGAAGTTAGGAGAGATGGGAAGTAACAAAAGAGTAACCAAGTAACCCATTACTTGGGTTAGATGTTCATAAACATCTAATTTCACTTTCCTCCTTCCATGTAAAGTTACTCCAACTTCAACTGTCCCGTGTCCTGTGAGATCCCTGCCAATTCTCTATGTACCCTGTGCCCTGGCATCCTGTCTGAACTCTAGATCCAAGAGCATACAGCTCGAAGAAGAAACAGGTGAAAGAATGTTTGTGGAAACTCCTTCCTGACCTTGAATTAGCCTGACAGAAACAAATTTCCAATAAGAAAGTCCAAAATCAAAAGTTAACTTGTAATTGTAGGATTAGATGAAAGAAGGCTGGACAAATGACAGAATCTTCCAATCGCTTGTCTGCCTTATGAGCTTAGCCTCAGATGGTCTGTGAGAGCTGTCACCCCATGGAAAGAGGCCTTGAGTCTCTATTGTGCCTCTTACCTTGACTCTTGCATACAGTAGACTGAGATCCAGCCCTGGAGCTCTACCTTCTCTCATAACTTGAGTCTTCCAATGAATCCTGTCCTGAAGCCTCAGAATTCAGTTCCTCTGGGCTCCTACAAGTTACCCAGTCCTGAATCCTGAATTTCTAGCTTCTCTGCACACTGACAGTCACCATCCCTCAACTAATCACTATCCCAGTCTTATGTAGAGCCAACATAAAATAATTTCATCTGTAGTTTCCCTTAAAAAGCTTCTTGGTAGAAGTTAACATGTTAGAAGCTCATATGTGACCACTAGATTTTTTTTGTTCCTATTTTTGTCCCTTTGGGGAAAATATATTTTTGGATGAATGTTTTACACTCAAATTCTAATTATCACAAAACGAATCTTCTCACTTTTCTGGCTGTTATATATATATATATTATATATATATATATATATAATATATATATATATATATATATATTTAAGTGTTTTCAGGTAGTCCCATTTTTTGTTATGACTGGCCCTCACTGACATCTCACACTGTATTTGTTTATTTTTGTTACACCTGAAGTTTGCAGCCCAGTGGGGGAAAGCTTTTCAAGCCAAACCACTTAATTATCTCTCTTCTCTCCCAAAGTGTGAGCCAGAAACACAGAGCGTCAAGAGACTGCTGATAAAACTGGGCTTGCACAAACTCGACCTAGAAAATTATGCTCTGCAGTGCTGAGAAGTGAGCCTGTCCAATTTTTGCAGGGAGTGAAGAGTAGAAAACAGTTTTAAACTGGGAAAATAATATCGCTGTCAATTCACTGTTGCCCTTGTCAGGAGTGTGTTTGTTCCTTTTCAGAAGCCATAATCAATGTACACAAATGCACTTAAGGCCCAGTTGCATTTTTCTGCACAGTGGCTCTGCAAACTCTCTCTGTGATGGGTGACTTCATGTCTTCTAGGAAAGATGAGGCTTCTAAGGTTTGGATGTCACTGAGTTAAGCCACTGTGGCTTATTCCCTAGTCCAAAATATTTTAAATATCATACTCGTCATAGCTTTAGTCTCTAAAACACAGCAACTTGTTATATAATTTCAAGTCTCAATGTAATGAGTGTGAGACATATACAGGCAAAGTCAGTTATTGTTTCCTCCCTGGGAGAAAAGGCAAGTCACCAGAAAAAGTTTAGCACCACTCCTACAGAAGACTTTTAAAATGACCTCCTTAAAATAATTTTTGTTTTCTGCTGTGTAAAAGAAGATTTATGTTTAATGAAGCTTTTAATGAAGAAAGCTCGGAAAGAGAATGCCAATAAAATCTAATTTTTAAACAAGAAAATCTAATATGGAAAAGTATTTCAATATCCTGGCCTTTGTCCAGATAGAAATGAAACACACAATTCAATTACTGTTCTGCACAAAGGACAAAGTAACATTAATTTTCTTCAAGATGGTTATTAAAGAGATAAACAGTATGTTTTTCCCTCTACTATGTCAAGGATATGTTTGTTCCCAAGCTTACTTGGTTATTCTTACAAGACAGACTTATCCTGCCATTAGCTCATATCTTTTGGCAAAGATGGGTCAGAAGGAATTGGGGGGTTTGTCAGAAAAGGTTCTTTGTTCTTGAGGGCCTTTGAAGTAGGCTCTCAACCATTTCTATTCATCAGTGTAAAGCCAAGGGTCCTTAGACTTACTCTCATAAAAACATTTACCTGTTCGCTGAAAGCTAGAGTTTGTTCTCATCCTAAGAAGAAGGAGTTAAATCAAAAGAGTAAGGGGAAGAGAGGCAAAAATATTTTTTTATAGAACATGAAAAACAGCACCAAAAATAAAGCTTGAAGGGAAGCAGATCAAAGCGAGTTGGGCAAGCTCTAAAGGAACTAGAAAATTGCAAAAATAACAGTAATAGAGAAACAAATTGATGGCATCAAAATGAATACAAATAAGGAAGAGGGAAGAAAAATTAAAAATAGATCAAAGACTGGAAGCAGAAAATAGGAAAAGTGTATTCTATTGTTTTTGTAATTAATCTTGGTAATTATATCAGCTGCATTTATGAAAATATGAGTATAGTTTTAAAAGACAGCCAAGAAATACTAAGTAGATGTATAAAAATTAAGTGTTATTGTTATGCCCAAACACACATGCATGTGACAATTATTGCATGTTACTTCAGTTAGAAGTATAAAAAATACTCTAAACACAAAAACAATTGAAATAATTCTCCCAATTAAAATGTGGTAGCCTAATTAAAAGAATACATTGACATCTCTGTCTTACTGATCTACAAAAATGTGTCCTTTACAGAATTGGAAACTACATTTCAGTTTTTGCAAATATTCTCAATATGTTCCCAAGCTTTAGACAAGTGTTCAGAAATCAGAAAATCATTTCCAAGAAGGTAGACAGAATGAAAATAAATATAGCTTTTCACATCTAGCTATTTTTTTTGACAAACACACATTGTACATGTACTCAACCTTCTGAATTTGTGGATCAGCTTTTTTAAATTAATTGACTAAAAGGTTTTTCCATAGGGCTTCAGTCTTTGATCTTACACTTCAGATAATATTTATAGTTTGCTACTTTTGACTTATCTGCTAATAATTTCACTATGCCTTGTAGGTGTAAACTTTATGTAATTAATTACCATAAAAACTTTAAAGATGTGGCCATTTTTGTAACTTCAATAGAAATGTTTCTTTTATCTTGAAAGAGAAAAATAAGGAACAGAAGAGCACTTCACTGTGTTTTGGAATAATTCAACCCAAGCCAGTGAAGAAAAGTGTCATCTTACCATACGATCAGGGGCTTCTAATCCATATTGCACAATATATTTTAGACCACCCATTGTTTTCAGAAATGTAAAAATACCTTTATACTAAAATGAGTAAATGTGTCCATCTGGAAACACATTTGCTTATGTGCACACACTTCAATTCTCATTTCTATGTGCATATGTGCAAAATGTTTTTAAATGGTATTTTTAAGAAATTAGCATTCTGATTATAGAACACAGGGTCCCTTATCTAACAGGATATACTAAACATCCATTATATGACTAAAATGTTCAGAGCTCTCAGACTTAAGTGGAAATCCAACAGATGATAAGTTACAGCTTTTGAGAAGTAAAGCCACCATAAACTGATGATAGGGATACTGTGAGCATATTTAAATAGTACCTTTCCACTCACAACAAAGTAAAGACAAAAATTACTGCAAAAACTTCATTTGAGGTAGGAGGAATTAAAGAGGGTAAGTCAAGGTAGGATTTTCATTATCCTGCAAATTTTCTTTGATGACATTATCCATCAAATTATTAGTAAAGGCAAAATACTGAGGTATTCATTATATATATATGTGTGTGTGTGTGTGTGTGTGTGTGTGTGTGTGTGTGTGTGTGTTTTACTAAAGTAAAACAGGTCAGGGTTGGGGGAAAAATGGCTTACTATTTTCTAGGGTCCAGTGCTAAAAGTCACCTGCTTTATCTTTCTCCCTGTTTGACTATAATCTCCTGAAATGGGGCACAGTACTTTCATCTTTGCACCCCAGAAGCTGGCATAGTGACCACCATGAGCAAGTAGAAAGATGATGAGATGCAAGAGGAAGCTATGACAGGAGTCCTAACAATACAACCCTGTCTGCCAAAGAAGATGGAATTGGTGGGAAATGGTGAGAAGAGTCACATAGTGAGCATTGTTGGAGACATCTGCAGTTCCTAAAGGACAGCTGAGTAATTAGGACACAGAAAAAAGTAATGCAGCAGGCTGCTATAAAATGAACTGGGACACAGGTTTCTTAAAAAAGGCTGGCCAACACAATTATCATCTGTGGTTATGAAAAAGAAGGTGTTGTATAAAATGTAATTATGTGATAAATCATTTGGAGGCCTTTTAATGAAAAACGTTCAGTAGGAAAGATTAAGCAGAAGTTGTGTCCATTGTCTGAAACAGAGTTTGTAGCTCTTGGTGCCTTCTTTCCAAGCATCCATAAATCCATGGGAAGCTTCTGTTTATCGATTTTATTTGCAGAATGCACTCAGGGTATAAAGTAATTTGATTTTTTTTTAAAATGGGGTTTAGGGTCTGCCCCTACAGAGTTATAACTTACCAAGCATAAAAGCCAACACATAAAAACAAACATACAATTTAAAAAGAGAAGCGCTCACAGCAGCAGAACCTGGGAATCCAGAGAGGTGGTAGGATTACTCCTGGGCACACCCACACTCCCATATATCTGCTAGGCTGAAATCTCCTGGTGGGTGATATTTTGGATGCTTTTCATGCATGGCATAGTTGAACTGTTTTGAAAAATGCACCAATCCCACAGAGAAGAACACAGTAGTTATTTAGCAAATATAGAGGAGGGATAGAGGATTTTCTTTATTGTTTATCAGAGCTAAAAATAACACTGTGAATGTTAACCATCTTTGCAATTCGTCTGAAATTTGTCCTTTACTCATCAAAGTCAGCAACCCAGACTGATCGATGCCATTAATATTGTCCCTGATCCAGCTCCTCACACATGTGCAAACTTTGTGGTTTGCAGGCTGTAAACTGCAGAAAAAATTGTGTCTCCTGTTTTTATACTTTTTTGCGGAGATTTTTTTTTAAATTCTAAGCAATTGAAGGCAATTAAATTTTATAGAAGAAGTGCTTTCTTCATCAACCCCATTAGGGTTCCACTGCACCTGTCCATTGCCTCATAAAAGAAAAAAAAAAAAGCTGCCACATCTGCGTCTTTACTGCTTTGTGTGATTCTCTGCTTTGTTGTTCACAAGATGCAATCATGATCAAAAATCTCCATATCTGGAATGATAAATGCCAAGGAGGATAAACAAGGCAAGCAACAGAATGCCTTCTGTGGGGCTGAGATGTGCAGAAAGCCAGTAAAGGGCAGATCTATCAGCTGCAGCTGAAAGCAGACAATAAATGGCCTTTGTGAGACTTTTTGGTGACTGCATAATCATGACAGCTATGGACCCTGCATATAAAAAAAAGTATGTACTTAGCTGTACAATGTGATAACCACACTTCAAAAAGGCAGAGGAGCTGTGAACCACTGGTGATACCAGTGGTGCACCTGGCATCCAGCAATCTGAACAATCCATTGAAATGAAGTCTTGTAGGCAGACCATCAAAGAGTACCATCAGCTGCTGCACACAGTGACTGTGGCGGTAAAGAAAAGGGCTGTCTTAGCAAGTTGGAAAGAAGCCAGTGGGCATTCTCTTTGGTGACATCTAAGCTAACAGAAAAATATCACTACTCTTAACAGCATCTTTGAAATGGATGCAAGTATACCTCTGGGAGTCAGGCACCAAGCAAATATTTGACTTCTTGTTAGGAAGAGTCTTACTTGACCCCTCTAGCACTCAAAATGTTTCATTTTGCTGATCCAAATAAGTCTGTGAGTTAATGGCTCATCTTCCATTCAGCTTTGTGGAGCAAGAAGAGATCAGCCAACTGCAAGTAGGTGAAGACCATATGTAACTAATAAATACCAAGAACTCATTATGTGCCAAGCACGGTACCAAGGCAGGATCTACATTGTCTTGTCCAATCTCCACAGAGATTCTAAGAAAGCAAAGGAGCTTCTAGGAGCTAGGAACTACACTGCCCGCTTATGCCATAAGTCTCTTTGGGCTTTAAGAAGATAATTAATGCTCCTAAAGTTATCCAGCCAACAAGTAGTAGAACCAGCAACACACCTGAGTCCAACCACTTCCTTTTTTTCCTACAAATACCTTTAAATTGTTTTAAGTCATATTTTCCATAGGAAATATTTTCTGGAAAAAAGTTCTTTCTTGAATTTAGCCAAGGAAATGATAGCTTCAAAAGTAGCACTTACCTATCTTAAACATATTGTTAAGGGTGTTTATCTTAGTCACTTTCCTTGTCACTGGAACAAAATACCAAGTACCTGCAATTTAAAGAAGGAAAAATTTATTTTGACTCACAGTTTGTAGAGGTTTCAGTCCATAGCTGGCTCCCACGCAAGTCAGGACAACATGACACAGGGGCACGAAAGAAGAGAACTACTCACTGCAGGGCTGTGAAACAGAGAGAAAGGAGGACATGGGAAGGAAGATTAACCCTTCCAGGTCATGCTTCTGGTGACACACCTCTTCCATACAGACCCTACCTCCTTAAAAGCAAGTCAGCTACAAACCCTCATTTTCCAGTCACCTTCCAAAACTCCACATATGAGCACATGAAGCTCTTGGGGGGATATCTAGGTATAAACCATAACACTGCTGTTGGTTCCACCTTTTAATAAATTCTTTTGAATGTGATTAGACCATCAGTTTCTAGCAGGGCTATTACAATTTTGAATTGCATACTTAAAATGTGACTATAGATAAGCTAGGAGAACCATGTTACTATATAAGCTAAGATAAACTAGGCAATGTATGCATTTCCCAATAAAAAACAGGTGTGACTAAATTGAGTGTTCTAATGGTCTGGTCTGGATCTGACAAATTTCTCTGAGGCAGTGTCCCTTAAAGTATGGTTCCCAGGATCACTTGCTTCACTAACCTGGCTCCTTGATAAACACGAATTCTTTGAATTTGATCCAAGAAGGCTACATTTTAATATTGTGTCTAGATGATTTTATATACTGAAAAGTTTGGAAACTTTTCATCTAGGGTATCCAATTCAGCTTATCCCAAGTATTGGAAAAAGGCTACAAATAATAATATTCAAGACAAGGGAAAAAAGACATGCTCTTTGCCAGTCCCTATAGGGACTGACACATCCCAACCTAAGACACTACCTGAACCCTGCCCTAGTGTGAGATTTACATATAAGCAGAGTCATGAGGGATTTGAGCAGACTGAGAGTCACTGTGCAAAAATAGTTCTTCAATACCACTTTCTGGATTGTTGTGATTAGAGACGATAGTGTTTGGGTGACTACATTTTCAGCACTGTCTTTTTTTCCTTTGCATTCCTTCTTTTTGGCCTTCTTTGAAAATTAAAGTAATTCTAATAGGAGATATAAATCAAGTTGCTATTACTTTAGTATAAATTTTATTACCTATTTTTAAATAGCCAAGGTTGAACAGGATGTAATAACTAACCTTTTTAAAACCTGCTTGAATGCATTAGCTCATTTTCTCTTCAATAAAACATACGATTTGTTTTATATATGAGAAAACTACGATCTTGTGCCATGCCCAAGACCACGTAGATGAGAATCAGCCCAGACATGTATTCATTACTTCAATAAAGGTGTGATAATTGCCTGCCAAATGACAGGCACTGTACCAGGTACTAGGATTGCAATGATGAGTAAAATGGACCAGATTCCTGCTCTGAGAGCTTAGGTCTCCTCAAAGATCCAAGTTGATGCTGGTCACAGTCACCTCACCAAAATTCCAGATGATGTAACCTCTTCCTCAAATCCCCCTGCATGGCTATCACAGCCCCTTTCAGCTTCCGTCTTCTTGGCTTGCCAGATCTGTGTGATTCTATAATGACAGGACTCTGGGAACCTGGGACTGTGTATGTTGCAGAAAATAGAAAAGGGATTCTATGAAAAAGATACAACCACAACCACTTCCCTCAGATTGTAATTCTGTCTTGGCCTCTGCCTGGCCTTGCTCAGTAACACATTTTCCTTTTCTCACCCCTTCAGCAGCAGCATTGGTGTGTTCTTCTGTGGACCCAAAGCCCTGTCAAAGACACTTCGAAAGATGTGCCACTTATATTCGTCAGCTGATCCCCGGGGTGTTCACTTTTATTACAACAATGAAAGCTTCTAGATGTTGGAGGTAAATGCATTCGTTATGCAGGTGGATGCAGTCATAGAGGTCAAGGGTCAGAAAATTTCCCCCAAAGAGTAATCATTTAAGGTTCATGGATTGCATAGTCTCAGTCTCAGTTTCTCAACTCTGCTAATGTAAGGTGACCAAGCAGCCACACAAACAAGAACATGAGTGAACAGGCTTGGCTGCATTTCAAAGAAACTTTATTTGTGACAGTGAATAGGAGTTTCATATAATGTTTATGTCATGAAATTTTTATTTTCAACCATTTAAAATGTAAAAGTCACAGTTGGCTGATGTTCTATCCAAAGGGTTTGATTACACTTGGCTTGCAAGACATAGCTTGCTGACTTCTGACACAGGATACCTTTCCCAAACTTATTTTCATGCTTAACATTACTTCCAGCATGGAGATGCATACTGCTACTTGGCTTGAAGTCTCCTTTAGAAAACATTTCAAAGTTGCTTCACCCTAAACGTAGACATGTGCCTTGTATCCAAACCTGCTCTCTTCTGCTTTAAATTTAAGCCTCTTTGTGTTCTTTTTTATTGCTCTGTAGACTAGAGAAGTCACCAGTGGGGGTTACCTTATACAAAAGTCCTTCATGTGCTTGAAAATGATAATGACACTATCCCTTACTGTTCCCTGTCTGGTGCACACAATACTAAATTCTCAACATTGCAGCCTCGGATATATATATCCTTGCCCTTCAGTCATTCTCACTGTTCTTCTTCAAATCACTTCCACTTTTTCACTTCCTCCTTATATGTGTTGAATTATAAGACATAACATTCTAATAGAAGCATCGCTAGTATTGGTAGAAGAATAACTTTTTTCTTATCTTGTATTCCATATACACAAAAACTAAATTCTATTTGCCTTCTTCCTTTTTTTCTTCCTTCCTTTTCTTTTTTAATACCTTCTTTATTTCTCACTGCCTTTTAACAAATACTTTTTATTACTATCACATTTTGGTCAATGGTCACTTGACACTTAAACTGCAACTCAAATTCTGACTTAAAAAATAACAAGGAGTTTTTAAAAAAAAAATCTCATTGAGTTCATTGTTCCATACCACATGGTGATTTTATCCTCAAAGTGTTCTCTACGTCTTCCTTACCTCTTAAAGTTTTGTTCTAGTATAGATTTACTTTTTAGAATTTTTTCTTCTAATAGTTCAAGATTCTTTTCAAGTTATCTCTGGATATCAATGGTAATATGTAGCTTAGTAGTATCTACAGATTTAATTAGTAATATCTCATATCTTTTGTTTAGGTTTTCGATCAAAATGTTGACTTAGAAGAACTCTACCAGGAATTCCTCTGACTGTCTGTGAATATCAGTGTCCAGTTAGAAAATATGTAATGATAACTGGCCATTGAGTATAGTATGCTGCACCACATTTTCTTAGCTCATAAATAACATGCCACATACAATAAAGCAAAAACATTTACTGAAATTAAAATAGATTATGTTTTTCAAGTGCTTATTATCTTTGCCGACTGTCATTCTGTCATAAAAGAGAATTAAATTATTCTGATACAATTTGTTTTCACAAAATCAGGCAGCCACTTAAACTCTTCCAATCATTCATTTTACATTATTCTCAGACATTGATATTAATTACACAATTAATTTGTAAGGTATATCTCAGATACATCCTGTAGGAAAAAGTTGTACATATTCAATAATGTTTCAAAATATGACTCTACTACTCTGCATTGAATTTCTTAGTCTCTGTAAGTATTGTTTGATGCAAAACATTCAAAGGTACTAATTTTATTTTATTTTATTTTAATTTTATTTTTTGGTGGTGCTGGGGATTGAATCCAAGGCTTTGTGGACGCAAGGCAAGAACTCTGTCACTGAGTTACATCCCCAGAGAATCTACCAATTTTAGTATACCAGGTCATTCTGTGTAATTATTATGCTATTCAAGTTTGGGATAGCCTTTACAATTAGAAATTTCTGCAGTCAAACCTAACTTTTTGTTTCATAGGAAAATTAAATATATTAAAACATTTTTCTTAGTCACATTCACTTGTCTTTTTTCTTTTCCTGCCTCCTGGATGACAAAATGTACTTTTTGAAATCCAGTTTTTATCTAATAAGTTAAAACTTTCTTCTAATGAAATAAAATTTTAAAAATATATTTTACTAATTTTTTTATCTCTGGGGATGTAGTTTAAATTTTAATACCATTTTCTTACAAGCTATGTAGAATTTGAACAACCCCAATAAAAAAAAGTCAAAAATCAGTAGATTTCTTTAATTCAGCAGCAGTGACCAAGTAAAAAATATATACTAAGAATGTTATTTAAAATACAAACAGAAATGTAACAAACCTATAAATTACTTTAACAAAAAAATGTTCAAAATTATTTGATAAATAAACATTTACAGGGAGACATTTTCAACTGCATACAAGTGACATGTTCCTAAATGTAAATACTAAACATAATAAAAATATCAACTTGTTAATTACTAACCTAAATGAAATTCCAATCAAATTTAAATTCTCTTAAGTTTTTTGACAAGGCAATTTCTCTAAAGTTCATGTACAAGAACACATGGGAAAGAAAAGTAAACTGAATGTGGGGGGAAAAAAAAGGAATGGAAACCAAAGGGAAAGACAAAGAAGAATGGAAAAGAGAAAAAGAAGGAGAAAAAAGGAAAGAACAGATAGGTCAGGAAAGAAAGAGAAAGGGAAAGAATAAAGGAGGACAGAGATTCAATATCCAGAAGAATTATCCTGAAATAGAGCCTTCTAGAACAACCAGAGAGGAAAATTTGAATTATCTACACGTGAGTAACAGGAAATGTGACAACAACCTTCTCAAAAGCACACTAAACTGATAACAAAATAATATCTTCAAAGTGCTGAGGGAATAACACTACTAATGAAACTCTGTGCCCACTGAAATTAGTATTCAAAATTAAAAGAAAAATACCCATATTTTTAAGCAGAAAGCCAATTTTATTAATTTTACTTTAACCAGCTGATTTTACTTTCTTTACTAAAGTAACTATTAAAGGACTCATTAAAGGAAGGAAGAAATCCAAATCATGGAATGCAATAAGCAGAGACTGGCAGTTTTTGCCAAAATCACTAAGCATCAACTATGAAAGAAAATGAGGAGCTACTCTGCGGAGAACATTTTTAAAAGCTAAAACTCAAATGCTACACAATAATAATATGAAAAATGGTCAGATGGCACCTGAATTCAGGTATTCTAAGGCCATATATTGATTGTTCAAGAGCATAAAAGAACTGTTAATTAAATACAGCCTTTGTTGAATTCTGTAAGTAAGAGGGTTATCCTTAAAATGGTTCACTGCTCACCACAATTCTTTTTAACATAACTTCTCTATTCTTGAGTTTTTACTGCACATAAGCTGCTAATTTATGGCACAATCAAGCAACACTTTAAGTTCTCATGAGTGTTGTATGCTGTACTTTAATTCACATTAGAGAAAAATCAGTCTGTTGCATTTTTATTCAACTGATATATGTCTACATCTAATGTGTTGGGATCCTATTATCTTCCTTTTGGAACTCGGTAGACATTACTGCAGTGTTTTCTGTCATTACATATTGTTGTGATAAACTATGAGGCCAACTTCATTCTCTCCCTTTTTAAATTTCATTACATTTTGCCTAAATGCTTAAATAACTCTTCCTTTATCTCTGAATTTCATATCATTTTTATATTGACAATGTCACATAAATTTTTCCTATATTACAGTGTGATTCTTCAACAAAATTTTTTCTTTCACTTAAGGAAAATTTTCTTGTATTAGGTCTGTGGATGCATTTCCATTTTCTTTGTCTCCATATTTTGGTATCAATTATTCTTATGCTAGATAATTTTTTTCCTTTTTCAAACTTTGTTAGTTTCTCTAATTACCTTAATTTTATTTCTCTCTTATTCACATAATAGAAGAGATTTATTACTGGCCCCAAATCTTTATCTGAAATCCTTGGAGCCACATGTATTTTGGAATTAAAAATTATTTCATAGCTTATACAAGAAGGGCAAATTCCATATGTTGTATAATATTACCAGTAGAATCTGGGGAGTGTTCAAAAGTATTGATGTTTTTTCAATGAAGACTATGAATATGAATATTCAAGTACGTTGAATAAACAAAGATTATAAATACCTTACATCTGTTCAATACACATTATGCTCCCAGGTGGACTATCAAAAGGGAAAAAATCCATTTTTATAGTTATTATAGTTATTTAGCTTTGGAATTTCAGGCTAGTGAGAATTTGTACTCAGTTATGCAGAATCTGTTCTTTACTGTTTATAAATGTTTTAATCAGTTCTGTAAAGATATTTCTGTGAGCCTTAATTTGTTAGCTTAGACCTGTAATAACTCTTCTTACCTCATTCTCTTTTTTAACTATTTGCTCATTCTGTGTCTCCCTCAATTCCTCCTTCAATCCTTCCCTCATTCCCTCCCTCCTGTTAACAGTTTTATTGAGACATAATCCACATACCATTAATTCATTTATGTTGGCCATTCAATAGTTTTTACTACATTTAGTTGTGCAACCATTATCAAAGTCAATTTTAGAACATTTTTATCATTCTAAAATGAAAGCCTTTATCCATTAGCAGTCACTCCCTATTCCTACCACCCAGACTGCTCCCACTCTATGCAACCATTAGTCTATTTTTTGCATGCATACACTGGCATATTCTGGACATAGCATATAAATGGACTTGTATAGTATGTAGTCTTTTAAGACTGGCTTCTTTCAGTTAACATGCTTTCATGATTCATCCATGTTATAGCAAATATCAATATTTTCTTCATCATTCTTTTTGTCAATCAATACTCCATTGTGTATATAGGCCACATTTTACTTTTCCATTAATTAGTTGATGGACATTGAATTATTTTCTCCTTGAAGTTATTATGAACATATATTTATGCACACATTTTTATGGGAACCACGGTTTCAGCCTGAATATTTCATGTTGTATCTACCTTACTATAATTTGAGAGAACAGCAACCAGAACTGAGTTTTGTACAAGAAAAGAAGAAAGTTCAGTTTAGATGGTGAACAGACTGTTAGATTGCCTAAGCCAAGATTAGATTAATTGCACTGTACTGATATTGTCTCCAACTAATTGGGGGAGGAAGGGATTCCATAGTACATTTCCATGAGGAAACGTGCCCATATTTTGAATCCTTCTCCTCAGATTCTTCCAATAGAGAAAGTTGATTCTCTTGATTTCTTCCCTTCTTCATCCATACCTTCCCAGCAGAAGAGGGAGATGATAACAATACTCTCTCAATTCTCTCTACTCTCTCTACTCTCTCAATACTCTCAATTCTCTCTACTTCCTAGAAACAAGAGTTTTAGCTGGATTTCTCAGTTTTTCTAACTCATTGGTATGGCTTCAGAGAAACAGCCTTCTGAAAGGAAGCTAAGTCCACTGCTACTCTTCACTCTCTTGTAGGAGCCTCAGATCCTTCTCTTGAGTACCACTTTTTTAAAATTAATTAGATCACATTTGTCTTTTTTTTTTTACTTGGAGTCATACTCAGGACTTTGTGCTTGCCACACAGTGCTGCACCACTGAGCTATATTCCCAGCCCTCACTTGTGTCTTTTATCTTATCCCTTGGTCAGTGTGTGTGTGTGTGTGTGTGTGTGTCACTGTATGTCTGTGTCTGTGTATGTCTGTGCTTATAAAAATACCAATAATTGCTCTCAAGTATAGAGCCCTCATTTCTCTCTCTTTAACGCATACAAATTTTATTACTGTTTCCACAACTACCACAACTTTATGGATACACCATAACCTCCACCCAAGATGAGAAATCCATCTCTTTTTTATTCTGAGCAGCAACTCAAATGTTTGGCTGGTTATCTTTTCTGAAAACTTCCTTCTTTGACTAATATGACATAACCAACTCTTGATTTTCATTCAGCCCTCTCTGTCTAATTTCAAAGTGCATATCCTAGGATCTAGTCATAGACCATGTTCTTTTTGCTGTATATCATACAATTCTGTGGCTTCAAACACCATCTATTTGTGGATGGAACCCCAAAATAAAACTCTAGCCTTGATTTCTCTCCTGGATTAGTCTGATGCATTCACCTCTCCACTTTACCAATGGAGATACAATAAGCAGTTTGATTTTAACATATCCAAAACCAAATTCTTTCTCACTTTACAATCATGGTCTTCTCCCAGTTTTTCTTATTTCAGATAATAACACCATTGTCTACACACACACCTAAGCTAAAACATTAAAAACTTCTGAGTCATCTTGGAATTTTCTCTAACCTTCATGACACTCCAAATGTATCTTGAATCACAGTTTTATCATTTCATTTATGTAATCTTTTCCTATAAATATTTCAGAAAATCACAGATTATGCTTTGGAGCTTTCAATATATGCAATAGAAATTTCTAAATTTACATCATCGCTTATGTTTAATCAACAGTTGGCAAGTTGTATATACAGTACTTATAGAAGCAAAGATGATCTACCTTACTGGCAAGAAAAAAGCCCTGCTCACTATACTAACCAAACTTTCCCTCTTTACGAGGTGGATGGAACCTGGTTAAGCCTGTTTGTATCCATGTAAGTTACTTCATTAGCAAGTGTCTTCTTACATATCTATCAGCTATTATCATACTGAATTCCTCTCCTCTTCTCTTCAGACTTTAAATTGTTCTCCTTATTAATTTTCATATGAGCTATGGATTTAGCTTAGTGGCACAAGTGTCTGCCTAGCAAGCATGAGGTCCTGAGTACCTAAATAAATAATTTTCATAAGAAAATCTGCATCTTTTAAGCTTTGAGATTGTGGGAGGAGACCTGTCAATCATTTGTGTCCTGCATTTGGTAAATATCTAGCAGAGGCTGAACAGTAAATGTTGAGCGTGAGTGGTTACCAAGAGAAGAAAGATGAAGGACACTCTTAAAATTCTGTATATATAAAGTTCTAGGCAGCTTCTCAAGAGACCAGTGTGTGCAATCAACCAGAATCAACACAGGCAGCAATTTGAGAATGAACTCTTGTGAGCAGCACTGCACAGGGTTCAGGTGACTCTGGGTTACACACTAGTGGAGCATACTAAGATAACATTGCAAAGTCTTTGAAAATTAACTTGATATTTGAGCCACAATCCAGGAAAGTAGGCTGGGATATGTATATTCTGAACCTGAACCTGCCAACTGCCAACAAAAATAGAAGCTCCAAATAAGAAACAGAGTGCCATAACATTGTTCTCAAAATATATAGGATGTAATGCAAAATTTTTGTCATACAAAGAACCAGGAAAGCACAATCTGAATGAAAAAAAAATCAACAGATGCCAACATCAAAATGACACAAATGTTAAACAAAGAATTTTAAACTATATATTATAAAAACATTCCAACAAATTCACTTGAGAAAAAAATGAAAAAATAACCTCAGCAAGAAATAGAAGACATAAAAAAGAACCAAATGCAAATTTTAGAACTCAAAATTATACTAACTGAAAGAAAAACCCTAATAGATAGGGTTGTCATAGATAGAATAACGTCACACCATCTCACCCCCAAAATTCTCATATACTGATCCTCAGAACCTGTGATATGTGAGGTCATACAGCAAAGGAGAATTAAGGTTCCAGATGAAACTATGGTTCCTTTAGGATTGTTCTCTTGAGTTGCAGATCATCCTACTGCGTGACTTGGATAGTCTAATGTTATCACTAGCATCTTTAAAAGTTAAAGGAGTCAGAAAAACCAGTCAGAATCAGAGATAGAGATTTAATGACAGAAGCAGAGGTTAGAGTGATACAATCAGTGGTTATAAGCATAAAGAGGACACTAGAAAATGAATGTGAGCCTCCCCTACAAGTTGGAAGAGACAAAGACATTTATACCCCTGGCCCCAGAGGATACAGAAAGGCGCATAGCTGAGTGAACTAAAACCAACATGGCTTTAGTCCAGTGAGATCCATGTTGGAGTTTGACATAAAACAAATATAATAAATTTGTATTGTCCCAAGCTGCTAAATTTGCCGTAATTTGTTATAACCATAATAGATAATTAAAACAAATCAAAAGGAACAATATCCAAATAAATCATCTATCAATTCAAAGTGACTTCAATCAAAATCTAAAAAGTTTATTCATGAAATTTATCAGCTGACTTTGTAAATGTATAAACAACTTAGAGATAACAAAAAGCCACGTGAAACTAAAGAAATCACTAGACTTTTTCTACAAAGGGTCAAATGTTTTAGGATTTGATAGCTACATATGGTCTCTGTCATATTTGCTTCTTTGAATTTATTATTCAATTCTTTTAAAATGTTAAGTATTCTTAGCTCAAGGATTGCATAAACACAAACTACCAGGTGGATTTGGCCAGTAGGACCTAGTTTGCAGATCTCAGTATTAGAACAACATGGATACATTTACAATCATATTGAGGAAAAATCTTTATAAAAGAACACACATAAAATGAGATCATTAAACAAGATTTTAAGTCAATCAAAACAATATTATATATTACACACAGTGCCACATAATCACAAGCATGAGTATGTAGAACTGTACAGGAATTAGTCACCAAATTCAGAATACCGATTTTCACTGATGAGAAGAACAGAAAGAGGTGGAATAAAAAAGAGGATTTCAGTACTGTCAATATTTATTTCTTAAATTGCTTTTTAATTTTTATTGTATAAGTTATAATTTTATATGTCATAACATTAGAATATTCTTGGATATTCTAGGACAAATCATATATCATGCCACAAAAAAAATTGAAGAAGACTTAAACAATATCAAATATATTTTCTCAACACAATGGCATAAAACAGAAATCTAGGAAAAAATCACAAATATGAGGATATAAACATACTTTTGAATAACCAAAGGGTCAAAGAAGAAATTAAAAGAGAAATTTTAAAATATCCTGAGACCAATAATAATAATAGTAATGATAAAAATAATGGAAACATAGAATACTAAAACTTATGGGATATAGCAAAAATCCTGAGATGGACATTTATAGCAATAAACATCCAAAAAGAAGACTATCTCAAACTACTCAAAGTTATATCTCAAGGAACTAGAAAAAAAAAACAAAGCAAACTCAAACTTAGCAGAAAGAAGGAAATAAAGATGAGGGCAAAAATTTTAAAAAGAGGGTATAGACTAGAAAAACAATAGAAAATTCCAATGAAATTAAAAGTTGGCTTCTGTAAAGATAAAAATGACAAAACTTTACCTATACTAATAAAGGAAAAAAAGAGAAGACTCGAGCCAGCGTGGACAGGGAGAAAGAGCCAGACCCACTCCTGCACGCCTGCCATCAATGGAACACTTGCTTCCATCAGGTAGCCAACACAAGCAGCAAGAAACAACCAGATACACCCTGTGCACCCACAAGCTATCATTAGAGATGCTTGCTTCCCATAGCAGCCAACACAGGCCAGGAAAATCAAACACACATGCCCCTGTGCACCTGCCAACATTGGGAGAATTCTGGTGTCGCCATGCAGGCTGAGAGAAGCAGCAGCTTTGCAACCATCAAGGAAGCCTCAATGTAGTCACGCAGGTCTTGAGAAGCTCACTCCATGTCCCACTGCCTCTCTGGAAACGTGGATTTGGAGAAACTCAGGTACTTGGCCTCTTACTCTGCACCATGGAGGGGAAGCCAACATGGGAAGCATCTGGGACCCCAAAACTGTCTCATCCAGAGGAACCTAGAAATATGTCAAGACAAAGGAGCAAAAGGCAATCTCAGACCTGTAGCCCACACAGAAAAAGTCTGGGAGATATAGTCATGAAAGAAAATGGAAGCCACACACCTGAAATCTCTGAAAGGATAGCAACTGAAGAAAGGAAACAACTTCATGAGATTGTAAAAGTAATAAAATCACAAGTAATACCCCAGGTAAAAGAAGAAATCACAAACGTAATGAAATTATTGTTGAGCATATCTAAAGACATAGCCAGGGATTTGGCTCAGTGGCACAAGTGCCTGCCTGGAAAGCACAAGGTCATGAGTTTGATCCCTGGTACCCAAAAATAAAAATAAAAGAATACAAAATAAACAACATACAGATAAAAAGTAGGAGCATAGGAAAGTGATGGAAACTTTGAGTGAACAATATAAGATGGAACTACAATGCATGAAACAGATTCAAAGAAATATCCAGAAAGTTAAAAACTGCATTGAAAGCTGGCAAACCCACTTGAAAGAGAAGATAGACTTTCAGACGTTGAAGACACCATTACACCTAGCAATCAAGAAAGGAAAGATCTCTTAAAAATAACAAGAAACCAGGAAATAACAATTCAACAGCTGCAAGATGACACAAAAAAAATAATTTAAGAATGATAAGTGTCTGCAAAAATGCAGAAGTCAACATAAATGACATAAAAAGACTATTTACAGAAGTAACCGCAGAAAACTTCCCAAGCATGGGGAAAGGATCTGACATTCATATAGGTGAGGCATATAGAACTCCAATTATCCATGACCAAAATAAATTTACATCACACATGTAACAATCAAGATCCCAGACATTTAGCACAAGAACAGAGTATTAAAAGATACCAATCTTCCCCCCACCCTTTCTTTAAGAAGCCTGAGGATCCTGCCTGTAGACAGCAGGTAAAGATGGAGAATTACAGTAATAATGGAGGTGCAAATGGTATTTGTGTAGCAATTTGGGTCTGAGATCCAGGACTGGGAATCAAAGTGTGGTTGAAATATTTTGGTTTTAGTGCTTTATTACGTCTTGTGGGAAGACTTTATGAATTCTTTCAAACATGCAACCTAGCAACACGGAATCAGAATGAGGAAATCTGAAAAACTAACAATGAATAAGGAGATGGAATCAATAATGGTCTTCCTTTAAAGAAAAACCCAAGATCTGATGGCTTCACAGCCGAGGTCTACCACACATTTAAAGAAGAATTAGTATTAATCCTTCTCAAGCTCTTCAAAAATATTAAAGAGAGAGTAATTTCAAACTTTTTTTACAAGTCTAGCATTTCCCTGATACCAAACAGAAATAGGGACACTGTAAGGAAAAAAAGTTATGAGTCAAAGTCCTTGACTAACATGGAAGAAATAATTTTCAACAAAAACTACTAAACCCATTTAATAACACATAACAAAGATTATTCCCCAAAATTAAGTAGGATTTATCCCAAGGATACAAAGATGCTCCAAGAATTCAAATAAATAAACAAATATACCATATCTTAAACAAGAACAAGTCACATGATCATCCCAATTGAGGCAAAGAAAACACTTCATAAAATATGGCTATATTCTTGTTTTTTAAAATTCTCAAAAAAATATTATAAAAGGAATTGACCTCAATACAATATACCATATGTGACAAACCATGATGAACACCACATTCAGAGGTGAAAAGTTGGAAGTTTTTTCCTTAAGACCAGGGACAAGACAAAGGTGTCCATTCTCACCACTTCTATTCACATAAAACCATAGGTCCCAGGCAGAGCAATTCAGTAAGGAAAAAAACATAAAAAGCATTTAAATAAGACAGGGTGATGTGCCGATGATATAATCTCATATATGGAAAACCATAAAGCATCCTCAAAAATCTTTTAGAAATGGTAAATTCACTCTCCTGTAGTTGCAGTTTGCAAAAGTAACATAAGAAAACATTTTCACACATTAACAATGAATTATCCAATACAGAAATTAAGAAAATAAACCCATTTACAGTGGTACAACCACACACAAAAAAAAGAATTATTTTAACCAAGGATATTTGTACACTGAAAACTATAAAACATAGATGAAAAAAATTAAAGACATACACAACTAAAAAGATATGCCTTATTCATAGATTGGAAGAATCAATATTGCTAAAATGTCCATACTATCCAAAACAATCTACTAAGTCAATGCAATTCCTTTCAAAACTGCAAAGTTATTTTTACAGAAATAGAAAAAATCTTAAAATGTGTATAGTACCAGAAAAGACCCTGAAAGCAATTGAATGCAAAAAGAACAAAGCTGAAGGCATCACATGTTTTAAATTTCAAAATATATTATAAAACTACTGTAATCCAAACAGCATTGTACTGTTATAAAAATAGATACATCGACCAGTGGAAGAAAATAATAGGTCCATAAATTACCCAAGTACAATACTTACTGCCAATTGATTTTTGACAAAAGTGCCAAGAACACACAATGGGAAGAGAACAATTTGTTTGACATATTATCCTGGGACCACTGGATATCCATGTAAGAGACAACACACTGAGCAAGGGAAAATATCTACAAACTCCATACCTGATAAAATGCTAATATGCAAAATGTAGAAAGATTTCACAGCACAATAGCAAGAATTTAACAATAAACAAAGTACCTATAGCAACATTTCTCAAAAGAAAGAGCTATAGATGCCCAATAGACATGTGAAAAATGTTCAATATCTCTTATCATTAGAGAAATACAAATTAAAAACACAATGAGATGTCACTTCATGTCCACTGGAATCAGTATTATTAAAAGACATGAAAAATGTCACTGAGGTTGTGGAGAAAAGCAATCGTTGGGGATACAAATTACTAAAGACTTTATTAAAAGCAACATGGAAGTTTCTCTAAAAAATAAAAATAAAATTATCATATAATTCTTTACTCCCTCTTCTGGGTATATCTGAAGGAACTGGGAAGAGATATTTGCACTTCCATGTTCATCTCAGTATTATTCTCAATAAACAAGACATAGAAGCAACTTAAGTGTCCATCAGCAGATAGATGAATGAATAAAGAAAATGTGTTACATATGTACAATAGAATACTGCATACCTTTTGAAAGAAAGAATTTCTTTCATGTATGCATGAAACTGGATGAAACTGGAGGACATTTTACTATGTGAAATAAAACAGGCACAGAAAGACAAATTCTGTATGATTGCATTTACATGTGGAAGTTAAACAATTTCATCTCTTAGAAACAGAAAGCCTCCCCAGAGATTGTTGAAAAGCCAGATGAATGGAAACAACGAAGATGCTGATCAAATCAAAGGGCACAAAGTTTCAGTCAAACAGGAGGAATAAGATTTACTTAGGTATTACACTGCATTGTGACTACTTAATAATAATAATAATAATATGTTGCATATTTGCTGAGCATGGTGGTGCATGCCTATAAACTCTGCACTCAGAAGGCTTAGTAAAAACAATTGTAGCAATTCTGAGGCCAGCCTGGACTACACTGGAAGTTCAAGGCCAACCTGGCCTTTATATTATATTTCAAAATTGCTAAACGAATACATTTTTATTTTTTTTAATTTTATTTAAAGACAAACAACAAAAAAGAAAACAACCAAACAAAACAGAAAAAGGGTAGCAACAATACAAAATTCTGAGGAAATCTCCCAGAGACCAGCATCACGGCCTGACTCTTTGGGACCAGAAACTCCCAGACCCGCAGAGTGGCCCGGGCTGTTTGGATTGAAAGTCTGTGGAGACCGGCATCTCAGCATGACTGTTTGGGACTGGTAGGCCGGGCCTTCATCAAGGGAACTTCCTGGAGACCAGCATCTGGGCCAGGTCTATTTGGGCCTGTAGCCCCGCCCTTCACCTGCAGGAAATCCCCCAGAGACCAGCATCGCGGCCTGACTCTTTGGGACCAAGAACCTCCCGGACCCGCAGAGAGGCCTGGGCTGTTTGGATTGGGAATTTTGTGGAGACCGGCATCTTGGCCAGGTCTGTTTGGGACCGGGAAATTTGCAGAAACCAGCATTTTGGCCTGACTCTTTGGGACCTGTAGGCCCACCCTTCACTCGCAGGGAACCTCCTGGAGACCTGCCTGGGACAAAGTATGTCGGCCTGGCCCGCCTGAGATTCCACAGGTTCCGGGTTGACCACACCCAGCACTTGCCTTACAACTTAGGGAGCCAGGAGCCCACAGAGGGGAGTTAGGACCCTGTGAGGAAGCCAAGAGCCTGTGGGGGAGCCACTGCCACTCCAGGAACTGAGGGTGCAAGAGGTAATCCACCACACATGCAGAGAAAGCATTGGAACACCGCTCAAAGCAAGGAAATATAGAAAAATGACAAAAGGAAAGACAAAAAGGCAGGCTCAAAGCTCTAGCCCTCCCCAAGAAAGCTTAGAAGGCATGTACATAGAAGAAAAAAGAATCCATACATCTGAAATGTCTGAAATGATATCAAATGAAATAAATACGCAAATAGGGAAAGCTATGGAGAAATTCAAACCAGAAATACTTGCCCAGGTAAAAGAAGAATTGATAAAAATAGTGAAAGAAATAGTGAATGCATCTAGTGAAAACACAGCTAAAAAATTAGAGGAACAAAGCAAACAGATAGAATCCCTGAAAGAAAAATATAAGAAACAAACAGAATGCATAAAGCAGATTCAAAGAGATATACAGGAAATGAAAAATTCTATTGAAAGCTGTAAAAAACCGCCTCAATGAAAGTAAAGATAGAATTTCAGACCTCGAAGATAAGATTGCAGCCAGTGAGCAGGAAAGACAAGATCTTTTAAAAATAACAAAGAATCAGGAAATAACAATTCAACACCTTCAAGATGATGCAAAGAAAAATAACATAAGATTAATAGGGATAAATGAAAAAGAAGGGGACAGCCCAAATGATATCAAGAGGATATTTACAGATGTAATAGCTGAAAACTTCCCAAACATGAGAAGAGAAACTGACATCTGGATAAGTGAAGCATATAGAACTCCAAATAACCATAACCAAAATAAAACTACACCCAGACACATAATAATCACCATCCCAGAAATCCAACATAAGAATAGAATAATAAAAACTGTTAGAGAGAAAAGAGAGACCACCTATAAAGGAAAACCTATCAGAATCATGGCAGACTTCTCAACACAAACAATGAAATCAAGAAGACCATGGAGTGAAGTCTTTCAGATCCTAAAGGAAAACCACTTCCAACCCAGACTGACATACCCTGCAAAACTGTCCTTCAGAATGGATGGAGAAATAAGATACTTCCATGACAAAGAACAGCTGAAGATCTTCATGAACACCAAACCAACCCTACAAAGAATACTGAAAGACATTCTAGATACACACGGGAGAAAACCACC